>JAZHYW010067482.1:0-17699 GCA_037355805.1 Ixodes ricinus | reverse complement strand
GTGCACGATCTGGTCGCTCGCTCCTCGCGGGAGGAGAATGGCCAGAGCCTACCACCTAAATGTATTTCTTCCACCGTGGGTACAACATAAGGTGAAACGGAGTATAATAAAAAATTGCTATGTGGAATAAAGCAATGAAATGAAAAGCTGGGCTAGTTGGCGAGAGACAAACATAGATATATATGATAGCGCTAAACAAGGAGGACTAAGGTGAAAACGAACAACAAGGGAAAGCTGTAAAAATATGTCCTGTGTTGTTCGTTCCTTTCCCTAGTCTTCGTTGTTTTGCTCTGTTACTCCTTCATCATGTTTGCTATTTCCAAGCAAATGCATGTGGTTATACAAACGCACGTTTCTCAGTGTCCGCGACATTTTAAGATCCCTCCTCGAGGTCATTCTTGAGAAAACATTTTTATTTTTTGGTTAATACCGGTTAACATATATAGTCTCGGCGAAACTGCGTAATACATACAATGAACTCCTAGCATAGCAACTCCGTTAGTACGGATCTCTGACTTTAAATATATAAAGTCAAAGATCCGTACTAACGGAGTTCCGATGCTAGAGTTTATTGTATGTATTACAACAGTTTCGCCGAGAGTGAACATATATACATGGGCATTGAAGCTTTCTTTACAAAATGCATTTGGAAACAAAACCCGATCACTTTAAAACATATTTAAAAAAAACTGAACGTCAAATGTTTAAATAACGCATTTCATGCGTAACAGAAGCTTAGAGATACAAGACGCTGTCAATTTATGCGTTTGAGTTTCATCACATATTCATCTATAAAATGGGCGAAATCGTTGTTATCTAATTACGCAGCAGCCTACAAGCAGCTGCGGGTATCGTGTTTACGTTACGAATCTAATGCAATAACTTTTGCCCCGCCTACTCAAAAGAGATATCGGCATCACAAATAATCAGGCACAATAGAATCCATCCCGTGCGGCTCGTCGTTGAACAACCGAGAGCCCTCCCGCACAAGCTCATACGCACGAAGACATCGCTCAAAACGTAACACCAAACCATGTTCTGCGGAGCCGAGCAAATCCGAAACCGTGGAAGCCGAACACCACGCCCGGTCTCCGCTTTCCAATCTAACGGGACGTACGCTTTTAGACAGATTGTATCGCACGCTCGAGATAAACGTCACGGGTGGGTGGTCGGGTGAGTGGGCGGCCACGTACACGCTGTCTTGGGGAGAGTCACGGAGGCCTGACACGCGTGCTTCCAGGCGGGGCTACGCTAGCGCATTAATTGGGATGGCGGCTAACGCGTCATGCGCGCGTATTCAATGCATCTCTTCTCGGGTAGGCGTCTAACGAGACAGTTGGCGTCGCGCGTGAGTGGGCTCGATAACACCCCTTCTGTTGTTACACTCGCTGACAGCTTACATCTTACGATCACTTCGCGGCCAATCAGGACGTGGCATTATTTAATAAGAACGCCAACGAACGAATCGCAATGCAATGATTATGAACATGATAAACCGTGGCTTCTATTTCGTAAACTGCCATGAGTATAGTTTTCTGGTGCAGTCGCGCGCGTGCGCGCTAGTATTGCCAATGGCAAAAAATCTTGCAGTCAACAAAAGTGTATTTACGAACACAAACGCAGGCAGTAGTGGCTCGCTATCTGCAGCCCCCCCCCTTCCCCAAGCCACACAAAAAGAATAGAAACGGAAAGTGTGTTTGGAGCAGACATGTACAAATTACTCAAAAAAGGTAGTTAAGTTAAGTTACTGAGTATCGACGCCAAAAGTAATTGGAGTAGAGTAGAAATTACGCATTTGTAATAGTAATTGAGTAAACTACTAACTACTGTAAAAAGTAGCGAGTTACTTTGAAGTTACTTTCGAAGTTACTTTTTTATATTTTTGTGGTAGCAAAATGAACAGCAGTTTTGATCAATGAAAAACCCTGCGAGCCTAAAATAAATGCAGTCTATTTATGGCTTGCGTTTTCACCAAAATAGTTTATTCGCTCGCAGAAGCAATTGACTTTCAAAGTTCTTGATAGGAGAGTTTTCCCTTTTCCTTCTAAAGACGTCCCCAGCCAAGCTAAACAGACGTTCCACCGACGCGCTGGATGGAACGGCAGCGTTGAATTTGAGAAACAGGCTGTGCAGGGTCGGGTAAGCGAGTGTCGGCATCTTAGGTGTCCATGACGAAACATGTGAGGTTTGCCTCGGCTAGAGGGTCTTTTATAACAAACTTTCCTCCTTTTTTTCTTTTTCTTCGGCAAGTTGAGATTGTTATGACTGGCCCCTCTTTATTCCGACGACGTTCTGAGAGTACGCTGAGCGAGTGCACCAGACCGTCAAGGGTTCAAGTCTCGCGCCACGACGATGAGATCATCCGGACGACTGCGCGTCCCGTTGTAGTGCTAGTGCTACGCTACTGAAAAAAATTGTTTTGGTTTAACAGAAGATGAACCGAAGTATACTTCGCCGCTGACGCCGGGTCCAACAAAAGGATCTCCCAAGGGTAACTCGCAATCCTCGCCGGCGACTACAATATTCTGACGCGCCTGACACGCCTGACAAGTAAATCGTTTTTAACAAAGAGGAGGTCTCCCAGGCATGGAAGGTCGGAAGGACGCGAAGGATTACGTGAACAAGCATCGTCGCTCGTACAGTTGCAGCTGGAAGCGGGAACGTGCTCCCATGAACGGATTATCCGTGCCAGGGTTTGTGCGCGGGGGAGTCCGGCTTTGCAAAGGCGTATGCGCTGACGACGAGGCGACCATGGGAACAGGCGCCCAGCTGCGAGGTCATTCCAGTGGCGCCTCCCGTGGAACCTACCGCTTGAGTCAGAACTCACTAAAGACAGACAACACGAAAACAACAACAACCCTCGGAGTGTCCCCGTCTTTCACGGTTGCAGCTGGAAACGCGGCGCCTGCGTGCATTACCGGATTAGGTCAATACCCGACCAAGGCTTGTTAAGCATCTCTTCCTGCGTTCGTGCGCGCCGGTGTTATGTTTTGGCTGCTCGTCGCCACCTTGGCCCAAGGACGCCTTCCCGAACAAGGGGGCCCCTTGTTCGGGAATGCCACTTCATCTGCCGGCGTCTTATTCATTTCTGCGCTCAAACTTTCGTGATGAGCAAAATTAGCACTAGATTTCGAAAGTAGTTAGTAATTTGAGTAGAAGTTACCTGAAAAAAGTAGTTAAATTAAACTACTAATTACCCAAATCAAGTTGTAATTGAAAGTTACCAAGTTACTCGAAAAAGTAGTTAAACTACAGTAGTTTGAGTAGAGTAGTTGAACTACGTCCAAGTCTGGTTTGGAGTACTCACAGTAGCGGATATGGAAGAAGTATTTACGAAGAAAGTAATGTGAACGCTAAAGTCACGCCGTGGGCTCCCGATAGTGAATTTTGAACCAAGTCTGATACCAAGTTTGCGTCGTGACCGCCGAGGCTTTTTTTATATATATTTATACATATACTAACATAACCCACCACACCCGCGAACTTGGGGAGGGAAAAGGGGGTGCTTTCGGTAGAATTCCTTATCATCAAACAATACTGGTATAGAGAAATTGCGCCGCCTCTTTTCAGCATGTTTTTGAGTGCCGCCCTGGACAACGCCACCTAGAATAATCAAGGCCTGAGAACATCCTCTTCTTCCTCTATAAAACATCGTCATAGTCGGATAGCGCCAACTCAGCAATTGGACCCGAGCTCGCTCCCAAGTGTAAGTCTGCGCGCTGATTGGACAGGAGGCCTAACCGAACGATGCCGCCACTCTCGCGTCCAATCTGCCTTCTTGAGAGTCTCGATTCGATGACGTCAGTATTTTACTCTTGACTCGTTTAGAGGGTGCTTGTCTAGAGCGGCATACGGCATTCGGAAATGATTTTCTAACTTTTCATTCTTACCTGGCGAATTCCAGACGCTATACGGAGCGCGCGTGTAGTGGTGGGTGGCGACTGCAGCGACGAACACGCACAACGGATTCAAAGTTGATCGCGGAGAGACGCGCACTTGAAATAGTTCCAGGTCGACAAAAAAGAAAACGATGATCAATCGTGAGTGCGACCACTGCTTCGGAGAGTTCGAACGAATCCTGGCGTCCTCTCTTGATTCGAGTCTCCGAATTTAGTCGACTCGACGGAGAGATTAAGTAGTTCGGCGGAATCCATCCCTGCTTCGCTCCGGCTGCGTAGGCCGTCAATGAGAACCAAGCTTCGTGCGCCGGCCATCGATCAAACGATGGCGGCGTTCCTCCCATCTGAAGATCGTTAGCGAGAATCAACCTTTACACTGATTACAGCGGGCTCGGCCCCGCTTCACCAGATGGGCAGCAGCCCTATTTGCGGCTGCTGCTGTAATGAATGATTTCTCTCAATATATTCCACCTCGCGCTTTAAGAAATCTGCGGCGTATATTTTCCGTAAAGCGCTTGCGAGATCCAGTCGCTGCGAAATACGATGTGTACTCAGCGAATGATCAGACTTAATATACGTCTAAACCTAAAAAATAAAGTCCAAGTAACGTTATTGCAGAGAGCGTGGTGAAACGTAATGCTTAGTGCCTCAGGGCAGACTGTTTGTTACATCCCAATTCCAATTCAAATAATATATTGATTTTTCGAGAATTACACACACACAAAATGAACAAAAAAACTCCCAAACAAACAAAAATTTTCTAAAAGCAGCTTGACGCGGTCTGGGAGCCCATTACAGGGGCAGCAGCTTCGAAAAACAAACAATAAAAACAACGACAAACATTTTGGCATTTATTATGAATAAGTAGAATAACAGAGTTGAAACACTAATATATATATATATATATATATATATATATATATATATATATATATATATATATATATATATATATATATATATAACATAAACATCAATACAAACCAGATATATAAAATACTCAACAGCATAGATGAAATTCGAGCGAAATTCCGCAGTAAAGTGGTTATTTGGGCCAGTTAATTCATTCCAAAGAAAAAAGAAAAAAACAGCGCCGGAAAATACGGGGATTTAAGACGAAGGGAACCAGGACAAGGCGTACTATCAACTTACGTTTCTTTGACATAGCGTATTAATATAGCTACAAGAAATACAAATTCGTCATCGTTATCTCCTCAGCCGCGTTTCAGAAATTAAAACTCATTTGTTAATAATGATAGGGACGTGTCACTTTCTGCATTTCTTCTCCCAGGTCTTAATTTCAAATGCCCCATGCGATTCTCTCGACACTTCCTTTGTACCTAGCCCAAATTTGGCTCTTGAAATCAGAAATACATCTCTCTCATTAAAAATTCATTTATTTAGAACTCCCGAAATGTCGTAACGGAGCGATTGTTAAAAAAATAATTTGAGCTGTATCGAAGGACCAGCAATTTTCCTTTTCGGGGAGACAAGTATTGACGAATCTCTCGTACCTAGTTATTTCGGAAGTAAAAAAGAAAAAAAAGTGCTGTAAAAAAAAAAAAGGAATAAAGCAGGCGATATTTATACATATTTTTGGTAGGAATTACTTGGTATTTATAAAATGAAGGTTATGAATGATAATCATAGAAAACATTTTGAATGTAACGCGACATTTCTTTCTTTTTTTTAAAGGAAATTTGTATTAAGGTTTTGTTTTTGTATAGTCGCTGCCCAGATGGCGATGTTAACAACATGGTTATTCACAGAGCTTCATGAGTAGATTGCAGCGATTGGTTCTTTCAACTGCTTTGCGGAAAAATGAACGCCACCGATTTCTTAGAATGACGAGTGGCCCCTTATAGTCGCCAACAGCCCTAAGAAATCTGAGGCGTGGTGACCCCCGTGCATCTCATTACCGGTCCGCAGCCAATCAGATTGCACCATTCACCAACGAGAACGTCGAAGGACCAATCACGCAGTCGAAAACAAAACATGCCACGCCCCAAAGGTGTTTTTTTTTTTTTGTGATTACATGACTTGATATGTCCGGCAGTGTGTAGGTATATTAGTTTCTCGGAATCGCAGACAGTCTTACGAAATCCGGAAAGACTATGCGAAGAGCAAGCCGTCTGCTTCTTGCTCAGGAGTGGCGGTGACGTCAGAACGACGCCAAACTCTGATTGGCTGATTGAAAAAAAAAAAAGCAATAGTGGGTAGGCCTCAATGCTCGATGCCCTGTGGTCTACCCACTTTTTTTTTTTAATCAGCCAATAAGAGTTCGGCGTCGTTCTGACGTCACCGCCACTCCTGAGCAAGAAGCAGACGGCTTCCTCTCCGCCACAAAAAGCTTCGCCAAAAAAAAAAAACTTTTTATTTTTATTTTTTTTGTTTTACTAAAGCCAAATGAACGTCTCGACAGCCGTCGAACACATATTCATTATCGTTAAAAAGGACTATCACGATTTTGGGTGCGTGCAAAAATGTATATTCACAAAATCAGTTCACCACCTGGGGCATATTTAAAGGGGTCATGAAACCAATTTTGGGATGGGATAAATCTTTTTAGATTGGGATTTTACTAATAGCACATTGTTCGGTAGGCCAAAAGAAAAAAGGCAGAAAGTCAAAAGCCTGACTTTCAGTGCGAAAATTTGAAAACACAGCGGACTATTTCGTACCTCCTCCCCTTCGTAAGCTCTCTGCCTTTTGACTGTGATACATCCGCGGTCCCAAAAGCGCGTCACCGGGTCCAAACTGACGTCACACCAAACCGGACCTCACTTAATCCCTTCACCCCTAAGCTGACATTGTGGTGGAAGCTACGTGCTTGCCGGACCAATCAGCCTCCCCCTTTCATCACCTGACCTCATTCTTTGCGCGTCGGTATGCGCGAAGGAGCGTGATCACGTTGCAAGTGTGACTGGCCCAACGAGCACGTAGCTTCCACAGCACTGTCAGCTTCGGGGTGAACGGGTTGGGGAAAGCAACTTTTGTCTGAATTTTGAGCGACGGGCTAATCTTCTAGGGGGAGAATGGATGTGTTCGGATTAGACAAACCAGATTCCAGCAAGAGGGGCCTCCCTCTTTTCGTCTTCTTGAACTGTTTGGTGGAATGCGCGATTTATGAGTTGAGGAGGAAAGCTAAACAGGAAAAAGTGTGAAAAGCGTTTCATGACCCCTTTAAAGGAAATGACGGTGTCGTAGACTGCAAGACAAAGTTTCTGAGTATTTATTTCTTATGTGCGCAGTATTTATTTGTGTGGAAGTGTACACTCTAAAGGCCCGTTCACACTCTTGCGACCGACTTCGACCGAGAAAGACCAGATCTGTTAAAACTTCTTAAAATTTCATTTCTGGCGCCATCTATCCAGTGATCGTGGAACTGCATTTCACAAGAGCGACGGTTTTGCGGCATTTTTGACGTCGAATGTGCGCAATACCTATGAGAAAGGCTCGTTTATAACGTTTCCAAAAGTTTTTCGAGACAAGAAAGAAAGGATAATGCGCGGGAGAAATAGAAAATATGCCGGATTGTCAAGTTTACATTGGAACCCGATAGATGGCGCCACTGTGTCCTCTGGTTTAAGAGGTAGTAAGGAACCAAGATTTAAGAGGCCGTAAGAGTGTGAACGGGCCTTTAGGCAGTTGTCTCCAAACTTTTTACCAAAGACGCCGGATCGGAGACCTGTCGATGTCTCGAGGGCCGGAATAGAACTAACTAAATAAATATTCCTAGATAAGCATTTGAATAAAAAAAAAGTAATAGATAGCATAGAAAAACAATCTGAGGCGGATGAATGCGTATACATTACTTTTAAATTAAGTATCTGAATATTTGTGACATTATACAATAATTGGGACGCAGAAAACTCACCGAGCATAAAACCAAAAAGCTTAAGAACTTTGGCATGTCCACCCAGGGCAGAAGACTATTGAGAATGATAGAAGCGATGCTGACAATACGCAATTGATACAACACGGCACACTGAACAGAATACAGACGGGGACGCGAAGGAATCTTAACGTACTTAGTTACGCATGTATAAAAACAGAGGGTTGAGCATTGTAATGCTGCTGATGACAAGCTAATTAATAATATAATGAGCGGACACGCCTCTTAATAAACCGTTTTATTTATTTTTTTAGTTTATTGCGTATATTTTGGTCTACGCGGTTAGTGCGTGTTACGGCGCCGTTTCTTTAAGCGCGCCTATTTTTTGCGCCGGTAACAGCGGGCCTGCTTGCCGGAATTGGGCCATAGGCCGGGCGTAGGACCGGGGTCAGCCACGGCGCGGTCGGAAGTCCTCCGCGGGGCAATGTTTGGAAACCCCTGCTCTAAAAACATGTGGATATATATATATATCTTTTTTTTTACTTTTCCGCAAAAAATTTGGAAGGTCTCGGCAAATAATGGAGCAAATATATATATATAGAGAGGAGAGAGAGATAGAGATACAGATATACAAAGAGATATAGATATAGAGGGAAAGAGAGAGGGAGAGATAGAGATGGAGAGAGATAGAGAGTTATAGAGAGATATAAAGAAACATAGAGAGAGAGATAGAGGCAGAGATAGAGATCGAGATAGAAAGAGACACATATATATATATATATATATACAAAGAGAGAGAGAAAGAGATCAAGGAAAGAGCCTGCGCTTTAACAACGCGCATGTTATAAAGCCAAGCTTAGTATCGTAGCTCAAGACTATTTTTTTAGTCTGCCAGTCATCAATGGCGGAATCGAACTGGGCTTGCATCACGCAAAAAAATACAAAAAGAAACGCAGTGTTTGCTGCAGAGACGGTGACAAGGTAATGTGCGGTCACGCCCCCATGTCCTAAACATGATTGCCTCATACATGTGCATGCTTGGAACATGCGTGCACACTGTTTTTCGACAGAGCAATGAGACAGGACACGCGAGAAATAAACGGGTCTCCAAAAGCGTCGGCAGAGCGTTTCTTTGTTTGGTGTATTCCACATGTGACCGTGGCTTATAGGTGCCCTCATTATTTGGCCATGCTCAGAAATCTGAAAAAAAAAAACAAGGTTTTTCAGCTCGTTGGAATTTCAACACTCTCCCTATCTTTCTCTCCTTTTTTTTCTCTTTTTCTCTTTCAATTGTTTTTATACGTATATGTTTTATTTCATGCGTCGCCACGGCATCTGCTTGGCTCACCCAAACAACCTCACGCTTCGGAGAAACAAGCCACGGCGCGACCTCGTCGAGCGAAGCAAATTTCCTCGGCCTACCCTATACCCCGTTCAACCCACCGGTAGCGGACAGTGCGGTGAGACTGGCACTCGCTCGCCTGACCAATCAGCCGCCTCCCTTTCATCTTCCTGACCCCGACTCACATCACCCAAGTACGGACAGAAGCGTGATCACGCGGCTAAAGATAAACGCACGAGTGGTTCCCAAACAAAAACCCACAAACATAACAAACGCGTGTAGCTTCCATCGCGCTGCCAGCTTGGGGAAGGAGGGGCTGAACGGAGTAAAACACGCTGTCAAGTCAAGGCGTCCGGCCACGGGACCTCCTACGTAAACCCGGCACGTTTTCAGCCTCGCTCTCTGTTTTGGCCGACGCCTACAAAGAAGAAAGAAAGCGGACAAAATAAAGAACAGCGAAGGAGCGTTCACACACAGAAGCGAACGGGGACGGTGTCGTTTATCAACGAGGGACGTGCAAGACCTCGGCGGACCCCGGCCCACGGTCGCTCGGAGTCCTGCCTATAGCCCCGGGCGCTGCCTTCTGGGCCGACGACGGGTGTGCGAAGCTGCTCACGGAGCTCGGGCCTTTCCAGCTTCCTGAATGTCAAGAAGACAGGTCCCCGTGTGCCTGGGGCTTCCGAGTCTCGTCCGAGCCGCCCGTCCCTTTTGGCTATTCTTTGGGTGCCTCTGGACAAAGCGTCCTGTCACTCGATTTCGGCCTGCGCAAGCTCGGCATGCGGCGGCTCGTTGTCTGGGCAGGAGGAAATAATGTGGGCCAACGCTAGCGTGGTTCCGAGATTCGAGTTACACGGGAGGCTCAGTCGGTGTTAGGCCGACGGTATAGTTAGTGCGTTTGCAACGCAAATTGGACTGTACTGCCATTTCCATCAAATGGTGATCAAGAGGGGATGCAACAAATTTTTCAATTAAAAAGACAATAAAACAGAAAAAAATATAAGTGTTCAGTTGGGAGATGTCTTTTCAAAGAATTGTCAATACCAAAATTTAAGAAAATACGTATCCCCTTTATGCCTTTCAGAATTTTTTTTCAGTTTCTCTAATTAAATACCACTTACTAAGAATTGCAACCCTAACCAAAGTTGTAATAAACAACCAAATTCTCGACGTTCATATTCTCGACGCACAAAACCTCACAAATTTTGTTCTTATGAAAACTCTTAGGTTTCGATTCCTCGTCAGCTTTTTCGTAAGGAGACAGATATCTCTAAAATATCTATGTGTGTCGTGAGCATCTTAGTGAGCTTGACATTCATAACTTATGAAACACGTTTAGATTTTTTTTTCTGCGTTTTTAGTTGCAGAAAAAAATCACGAGGGAGAAGCAGCGTTGATTCACTGTTAATGAAGCAAGAGCAAGTAGTCACGTGATCTGGAGCCGATTATATGCCCCCAATGGTTATCATAGCCAGACACTGGCGCTGGCAAAGCTCAGGACCACGGTGCATAGGACTATAGCACCTTGATGCCTTTGTTTTGCAAATAGCGTCAAATGCGCCAGTGCGTGGGACCCAATCCTTCAGCGGCCCTTGGAAGCAAAGTGGCAGCGCAGCACTGAAATGAGTGGCCCTTGAAAGGGAATGGCGGCGGAGCACTCGCTCGTGGCGCCTGCCTCGCGAGTTCCCACAACACTGGCGCCTTTATGCTGAATTCTGGTGAGGTACCATACGATGGGCGTTTCTCCTGCTAGACCCATCTTCAAATCGGGCAGCAAATCAAATCCATCTAACTACCGCCCCATCTCGCTGATTAGTGTACCCTGCAAGCTCATGCAACATGTACTTTACACACACATCATTCCGTGCCTGGACCAACGCGACTTTTTTCCCGAACGAGCATGGTTTTTAGGAAACATCATTCATGTATCAGCCAACTATTTGAATTTACCATCGATCTTCACTTTAATAATCATTCCTCAGCGGAACCCGACGTTGTTTTAATTGATTTTGCCAAAGCTTTCCGATGCCATTCCCGCACCAACGGCTACTTTTTAAACTTTCTCTCCTCCACATCCATCCTTCAGTCATCAGTTGGATAGCTTCGTTTGTAACAGACAGAGAGCAGTCAGTTTCAGTCAACAGTTCTTCATCAGCATCAGTCCCAGTAATCTCCGGAGTTCCCCAAGGCAACATCCCCGGCCCCCCTTATTTTTCTTTTTTTTTTTATTTACAGAAAAAAACCTTTTTTTGCCGTGTAGGCATGATTGCAAGGGGTGGGTTTCATACAAACACTTTTTGTTCTAGAACACAGGCTATATTCCTATATTAATGATCTTCCTTCCTCACTCCTCACCTCGACTATTCGGCTATTCGCCGATGACTGTGTTGTATACAGACAAATTACTGACCCAACAGATTATTGTTACAGAATGGAATATAATGCCGACATTATATTCCATTCTGTAACGATAATCTGTTGGGTGTTGGGACTTATTATATTCCACCAGGAACTTATAATGTCGACATTATAAGCTCCTGGTGTACCGCAATGGCAGACTATTGACCCCGGAAAAATGTGCAAACAAATGACCGTTACTACCAACTCGATCAAATCATCTCGCGAATAATCATTACTGTCACAACAATTAGAAAGTGTATCATTATACAAATACTTGGGTGTCCATATTTCTGAAACATTATTGTGGAATAAACAAATCGACAACATAATCGCCAGCTCAACGAGATCATTAGCTTTTTTGAGGCGGAATTTATCTGGCCCCTGCTGCGACACAATTACTTGCCTATAAAACAATAGTTCGACCCAAACTTGAATACGCAAGCGTTGTGTAGAATCCACATCAAAATTATCTGATATCAAACCCAGAATCAATTCAAAACAAAGCCACCCGGTTCATCCTAAATGATTTTAGTAGTGTCTCCGCCTTAAAATCAAGACTTGGTCTCTCTTCATTCGCCACACGACGCAAAATTAACCGCATGTGCTTCTTCCATCAAGTTTACCATAGTACTTCACAGTTCAGGAATATTTATTGTCAAAAAGCCCATTATATTTCTTTTCGAAACTACAACACTTGTAAACTCATTCAATACCACCCCCATAATAACTCATTCTCCATCTTCCCTACGGAGAAGCTCTTTCCCTGACTCACCTGCTCGGACCATGGGACTCGGAATCGGAAAGGGTCAAATCAATGACCTCCTTCATCCGCTTTCTTCAGGAAACAAGACTGGACCGAATACTCTAAATCTAGGGTATACTTTTACATGAACAGACAATAACGTACAGAATTTCCTTTTTCTTTGTGCGTATGTATGTATATATATATGTATGTATGTATGTATATATGTGCATAGATGAATGTATATAGGTGTGTATAGATATATGTACGTACCTTTTTCTTTTTCTCTTTTCTCTCTCTCTCTCTCTCTCTTTATAATCTTTACCTTCCCTATTTCCCTCCCCCAAGAGTGAAGTAGCCATCCTGCCAATCTCCGCGGGATAACCTCTTCACCTTTCCAATAAACCAATTTTCTCTCTCTCTCTCTCTCTCTCTCTCATTCATGTTTTCTCTGTTAATATTGTATGTTACAGAATGGAATAACTTGCCAGATAATTTTGTAACCAACTAAAATATTACAGCGTTTCAAGGAATGTGCGTGCTTTTGTTCAATGAGTAGGGAATATCTGTTTGTGTATATATATCTGTTTTCTTTGTGGTTAGACGAGATGTAGTTGTGTTAGTGTTCTTACGTTCTTTTTTATATTGTATTTCCATTTATTGCCACCCCCCTCATGTAATGCGTCCTCAAAAGACGCCCTTGAGGTAAATAAATGAAATGAAATGGTTGGCAGTGCTTGGTACGAAACGCCAAGCGTATAGACTTTATCTAAGGTGCTTTAGCCGGGGCCTACCGTGGCCAGGCCATGTCCCGAGCTCCACACGTTGTTATGATTCAGCTTTTCCCGTCATCGTAGAAATCCACCTCTTTCGCTATGATGGTTTCAGAGTTTCTGCTATGAAAACGCATGTTCGCGTTCATGGATATGCGAGCGACCATGGCGTGCTTTCGAGCGAGATCTCGTGAGAGCGCTCGTGGTGTACACGACCGTTCTCTGCCCAGAAATCTCAAACCGGTGATTTCTTGAAAAGGTGGATTGGGCATGAGCACGGTGGAAGATGCATGGGCACGAGTAACCAGAGCCGTATATGTACAGAGTTTGGCCGTTCATTGGGAAGTATAGAGAGACACATGAGGAGGCGCCAATTGCCGAAAGTGTGCTGGGCGTGTTCCCGGAGCGTCTCCAGAAATTCGCCTGTGGCCAATCGGAAGCAGGAAATATTACCCTGGCGGTGGTCGCGAAAAACAAAATTAATAAGCTCGTCGGAGTGACTATCGGTGACTGAAAATGTGACGCACATAATGTTTCAATCACAGTCAACTGGAGAAAAGCGGCGTGGTGGAAGAGGGCGCGACTATAGCGGAACGATCGACATAATCCATACGCCAGGCGTCGAGAGCGGGAATCTGCCGCCCGAGCGGTCACGCTCTGTTCGACGAAAACGAAAGTCCGGGCGGCACATTCGTTTCTTAGATCTTTCATCTAGATCATAATCGAAACATCACGCACCATTTTTGCAACCTTGAAGGGTTACTACATTTAGCTCTTAGGCGCTTATTAAAGCCATATACCTACGATTAAATATGTTTCTCGCTACCACCGCTAGAGATTTTTTCGGCTCCTGGTTGGTCAAGAGAGTAATGTCAAGCCCTCTTTCTGCTTCTGGTGCACGCCCTGGCTCTGCCCGCACCTCCCCATTGACCGAACTCTCTCTATAGACCAGAGGTGGCCAAGCTGCGGCTCGCGAGCCGCATGCGGCTCTTCGCGGCTCCCTCCCACTACCCCCCCCCCTCCACACACACACACACACACACGCACCCGCCTCCCTCCAGGTCACACGAGCACTTCCCCAAAAAGAAGACTTCAACGCGTTTTAAATCGACACAGGCAGCTGTTTGATAGTCTTGTGCTACTGCAACATTACGTACAGTTGGACTGCTTTTGACTCGGATAGATTAAAAATAGTTCGAGTTTCGTTTATTGCTATGGACAAAAGTGCCCCCCCCTTTTTCTGCCTTTCTTCTTCCATGCGGCTCTTGGAAGTTTCATGATTTTGTTTGCGGCTCTTGGGCCGAGTCAGCCTCGCCACCCCTGCTATAGACCATTCCGTTTAGCGCTCTCAGGGCGGCGCCATTTTGTTCGACCGCAGCGCCCTCTTTTAAACATCCGGGAAGTTCAGCAGGTTCAGCGAGAGAGAGGGCACGCGCCCGCCGCGCCCGATTCCGCTAGCGAGACGACAAACCGGGAGGTTGCCGTCCTCCATCTTTGGGCTGTACCTGCGGGTTGTACCGAACATTGAACTCTCGCTCGTGGCTGCCATTGTAAAGTGGTTCGCGTTCTTAGAATATTTATGGCTAGTCAAAATCAGCCTATAGAGACTTTGTTGTTTTATTTCAGTAAATGGCGTCTTTGTTCCGTTACTTCAATAGCAGTGGAGTCAGCCGGCATTACACCCTCAACCATTGCGTCTATTGCGTCAGGAAAGTGCGTTTTTATTTATTATTCCACACTTCCACTCACTGTCGCTAAAGGTCTACACTAGTACAAACATTGTATTGTTAAAAGGCTACAGCAACCGGATTTACTTTTCCCTGGAGAGACCGGACACTCTGACAAAGTTGTTTTATTTTCTATTTTATTTGTATTTGCACGCGGGTAACAGCGCGATTGGACCCGGCTAGTCTTTATTTTATCGAGCATAGCATTACACAATAACTTGCATATCAAAATCCGCGCACCTTCGTTTTGAAATTTTCAAAATGACGCGATTTTAAACCGAATTTGAATGCTAGCTGGATGTTAGGTACAGCTCACTCGACGGAGTAGACGACGCGCGGGGTAACAGGGGAGGTCTATTTTTCACTCTGCACTCTTCCTAGGGGAATTGTCTATAGACGGCTCTGCGAGACAGTACCCGAATGCATGTCGAGGGCATCCATGGTCACGGAGCCCAAATCAAATGCTCACACTGGGATCGTCTGCACTGTTTGTGCCGCTTTTAACCCTAAAATTACGGGGCGACAAAAAATAAATAAAAATAAAAAAAAAGAAGACTTAAGTTTATCTGGGTTTCACTAATACCAATGACCTTTAGTAAAATTAGAAACATTCCTTTTGAATATTGTAGCACGGTCCTTTTGATAGGATCGGCAAGTTCGCTCGCGATCCTGAATAAAAGCGTCAAGTGTGTCTATAGATCAGTTTTTTGTGATTGTTTTTGGAGTGGACTAAACAGGTGGCATAAGTGGTGATAATGTGGAAAATACAAAATAATAAAAGCCTACAGTCTAATAAATGTATTTCAGCTAAATTCCTGGTAGAACAGAGACTTAGCCAATCATGCTTCAATGTAGAAGAATCCCATTTTAATTGTGTGTTCGGAAAAGATTAGTACTGAAAAATGGAATGTGCGAACTCTACAGCGTTCCTCCCCCTCCCACGTACGGAGTTTTTTTTGTTTTTTAAAGCAAAACTAACCTACGCATCGTCGAACGGGCACTCTTTGACCAAATGTCGCGCTAAAGGTTCGAATAAAATGTAAATCAAAGACTATATATGATTCTCTGAAAGTTTTAACGGTAAAATGGAACCCGCCTTAACCTGTTTTCGGTAACTGGCGCCATTCGGCTTCATATAATATTCGAGAAAGTCTGTCAATCCCCGTTTTCCTTACCAAAAATTAAAAAGATCACTTATATTTTTGAATTAGTTAGGGTTATTCTTGAATCTTTCTCATGTGGCTCAGACCGCTAGCGCCATATTTGGGAGAAAAACAAACTCTCTAAAAAACGCAGACTTTTTTGTTTTTGGCGTGGCATTTTTTGAAAACTACATTTGAAAGCAAATTGCCTTTACACTGAGTAAGTGAAGCGCCACGCTCATTAGACCTAAGCACACTAATTTGTTTAATTTTATTTTTGTTTTATCGAATTGTGAGTTTTTGCCACGCGCTGGAATTGTTTTGTCGTTCGCCGTGATTGGCTCTCCATTTTCCGTTAAAAAAAAGTTCACGGACCTTTTTTTTCATTTTACCGTAGCAATTTCGCGATAAACCCTTTGCGGGGAGCTCGAAAGGTTGCAGAGATTATGCGCGGCGGCCATTAGTTGGTCGTGCACTGTGAGACACGCATTCGATACAAGCGCTTCGTCAAGCGTTTGAGTGCGCTCGGACCGAAACGCATCCCACACGAGTGCTGTGTCGGTGCTCGGCGCGAACTCGGAACCAATCACGGTCTTCCTCACGCCGGAAGTGACGAGACGGACTATAGTCGGTGACAACTTACGAAGATATAGGGCAAGGGAAATAAAGGAGGGAGAGGAGGAACTGAACGCAACGCTGGCGAAGGGAAGAGGAAACCCTCTCCCCACGCCAGCATTTTGTCCACTTCCTCTTTCTCGCCTTCCTTTCCATCGCCCTACCTTCTTAACCTGCAACATACTATAATAAGCGTTGCGCATAATCTATGCTTCATTTCACAATTTCAAAGAGGTGTCTATTAAAAAAAGAAAGAAAGAAAGAAAGAAGCGCGCTGGTTACTTAGTTTGTGCGTCTTTAATTAGTCTTTCGAGTTATGTGAGCAGCTAAATGCTGCTCTCTCATTGGCTAAGGAGTGCTAATAAGACGTCAGGGACGTCATGCTGAGAGTTTCTTTGGCAGCGGTCCCAGTGCTTATTCATCATAGAAACGACAGTCTGCATACAGATACGAACCCGAGTCAGAGCTCGGCGCAACGTTACTAGATTACCTCAGTTGTGGAACTCCCGCGGAGGGGGTACCCCCTTCATAACTGTGCGTTCCAAAGAGCACAGCTCAAGCGCCCAATGGCGAACACAACGCCGCTATTTCTCCCGCAGCGGTCACTCGAGGAACTGCACGTGACATCTACTTTGGCTTCAATCGGCCATTTCGGAGCCGAAACAGATACGGTGGAAGAAGTTACAGGGTGCCACCCCGTCTTCCTGCGGACACACAGCGAAATGCCACCGAAGTTAAGATGCGCCTAGGTCGGGACGCGCTACCTGAAATCACCGCTGAAGCACACGGTTGTACAAAAAGCAATATTAATTGTGCCGAAAATCTCGCAAACAAACAATTTTACAAAACATCACGTGCCCCTCACTTCCTACTAAAACTCCAGCAGAAAAGTTACTACAAAAAAAAAGTTTCTTTCCGTTTACCGTTGGTTTTTACGTTTCTAGTAACGTTGAAACGAACGCCATCCTGAATTCGTGTTACCAAAGCAGCCGTCCGGCGGCGAGTCGAGCGACGCCGGGCGAGTCGTGGTAGTGGTGGGGGTACTGGTCGTGCATGCAGCGTCTATTAGCAGTTCCGTAACTGAGCTAATCTAATAACGTTGGCTCGGCGTTTTTTTTGACGTCACCGCAACTCCTGCGCAATAAGCAGACGACTTGATGTCTGCATACTATATTTTCACTGGCGTTCGAATCACATCAAATGTGCGTGAAACTGTGCTGAATCATT
>JAZHYW010067479.1:0-22873 GCA_037355805.1 Ixodes ricinus | reverse complement strand
GTATGCCCTGCCGCTGTCATTCCCCCGTCGGAGCGGGCATTTAAATGGCCTTTCAGAGATTCGGCGAATCAGCTCACGATTTCGGCTCTGCGTGAGCCCTTCGGCGTGCGCTTGTTTGCATATTTTTGTGGCCGAGCTACATCCACGCGCGGGGACGTAGCCAAGTCGGGAGGAGATAAGGCTCCATCCCACGCAAAGGGTCACGTGACTTATAATAAAAGGGCATAATTTGTTTTTAGGTGCATTATGCTTTCTCATCAAGTAAATGTAGGATATAAAAATATAGAGGTTGCATTTTATTGTTGTTTTGAAGTTGATATCTCACGTGACCAAGGACGTCTTCTTCACGGTTTGTATGTGCCCGGTGGTTGGATGATTCTCATAGAGCTGTCTTCGGCGATGACGGTGACCGTAAAAGCGGAAGGTCACGACCAAGAAGCGGAAATACGGTGTAGAGAACGGCGCGGTTGCCACGGAGACGCGAATGCGCCAAATGCGGCAGTCTAGGCGGCGAAGCGACGATAGTCGTTGGGAACCTGGTGGGGATTACGCTGTTTTATAGACTGTCGCAAATGAGTACCTGTATGTACCGTTACTTCGTCACTAAGGTGTACATCCCTTGAAATGTTTAGCAACAATATTGGTGCCGAGAGCAGCACCACATGTTTGTAGCATCGCTTACGGGCGAGGTGGTCGCTTACCAGCCGACTTCTTCTCAAATGATCAGTATAAAAGACACATAGGTAGCCATTGGGTGAGCGATTGGGTTGGCGTGTCGTTGGGTGCATGTTGTGCTTATGTGGTCTTCTTGCGTTCGAAATTCATTTTCCAATATGTTAAATGTATAATTTGTGCGCAAACGTGAATGCAAGCAGTGTGGAAAGAAGTATCCCAGAGGACAATAATATTTTTGCCAATTTTGAATTTGCCGTTGTTGACTAGAGCCCCCTGGGTCTTAAGCGACAGGTAGGTGCCGGAGATTACTAGCTAAAAGGTGGTAAAATGTACTGGGTTGGATGAGTAAGCGTTACTAGCTGCTTGACCTAGTACGTTACTACCTGTAACTAGGGTCTAGTAACATAAGTGACAAGTTTTACCTAATAAATACTACTAACGTTTTTTTTTTTTTTTTTTGTAGTGTGGTTGCGCGAGCATTTACGGTGGTCTTTCGACCACAATAACCGGGACGTCCCTTTCGGGTAGAGAGACAACGCTTTCACTGTGTTCTTCCGTGCTCGAGCCTCGGGTAATTGTGAGACGGGGTGTCACCTGCGGGCAACACCGCGTATAATTGCTGACAGATTTCGACCGCGGTCACACCGGTAATGCATCACACCAAAGCCGGTCTGCACATACCGCCTGGGGCTTGTACGACGGTCACATTGCTCTTACAGAAAGACTTGCCTGCAGGCATGTTGGAAGGAAACATGCTGTGACGATGTTCGAGGCGTAGGTCATTCTCTCATCGTGTCTGGAGAGAAACTCCGTGTCTTTTGTACGATGGACGAGCGGCGTGAAACTCGGGGCGCGGCCAGTCCCAGGCATCTCATTATCCTTCACGGCCAATGAAATGGTTGGTATCAACTGATAAGAACGTCCAAGAACTAATCGGGAAGGAGCTGAAGGCGCGAACCCAATTGGCCACGCCTACGTTTTCGTACGTCACATACCGGAGGCCAGCGCGGCTCGCCGATTGGACGCGGTATGCTGCGTCGCCATTCGGCTAGGACTCGTGTTAAGAACGATTGAACGCGAGTTCAATCGTTCCCGTGGCACTCGCTTGTACTTCCGGTATGTAACCCGCGCTGGTCCTCAGTAGGTCACGTATTTATAGACCAACACGTTGTCTAGAAGCGAGTCGGCGAGGTGTGGGCGCTGCGCGTGCGCAGGAACCAGATTCACCCGAAACGAAGCATCTGCGCATGCGCAGTGCCGACAGCAGCGCCTCCTCAGTGCCGCGACGTCCCAAGAGTTGAGTCGTCGGTGTATACAGTTCAGCATTACGCGGCCCCGCTGTAGGTGGCGGTATTGCTGCGACCTCTGCCATGTTCCTTTCTCACTGCAGATCGCAGTTCGGAACCGAGGCGTTATCCGAACATTGCCATTCGCTTTTTCGATCATTGCGGTGGTTGGTTCTCCGCGGTTTCCGTTCAAAGGAGACCTCGTAAGTAGGCCTCCTTTGTGTGTATATAGAGGTGCTATGAACCGAGGGGCTCGCTCTAAAAAATCAACCGGAAAAATCGGCGCCCGCACCGTTCGAGCTCACACTTTTAGTGGTGCATTTTGCCTTTCGAAATTTCGGGACGTGGCTTTGTTCGTGTGAGAAAATTAGACACTGTTGACATCTTCAACGGAACGCCGACGGAGATGACGTGATCGAGCTAACCGGGGGTTGTGTTGCGCCGTCATCTCAGGATAGACCGTGTGATAGCCGTAGCGAGCGTGCGACGACGTCGCCTGCTTTGGACCGAGTGCCGTGGTCGACTGCTTGCCGCGCCGATCGGGAGATAGCGCCACAAGCGCATCCCTCAGTCAGCTCAGTCGTGTCCGCGTCGGCAGCCGGCGTTGAAAGTATCAAGAATGCTGGTCTTTTTACTTTCACTTTTGACAGAAAGGGATACGCGCTTTTATATTTCACGAGGCAAAATGCACCAGTAAAGTACACCCTCGTTGAAAGTTTGGGCCCGTTACGTCGAGGTCCCGACTTTTCGCCGTTGCTTTTTAAGCGAGCCCTCCATTCATAACACCCTATAATATTGATTCGCGACCCTTTCTTATTTTGTATTTCGTTAATCCTCATCTCGGATGTACACTGTGCGGAGTCGAGAGCTCATGCTGGCAGTTTTTGGGCGAATATAAAGAGATAGTAATGTCGTTTAAAAGGTTTAAAAAGCGCGAACTGCCACACGGACGAAACGACTTAGATGTCCTTGTCGTATACGTGTTTAGTATTTCGTCCGTGTTTCAGATCGCGCTTTTTAACATTTTGAAATTATATGAACCAACTAGACCCAACCGTAGCTTTATACTGAGATATTAATGTTCGAAGCGAGGTTTGGACGCGAAAAAAAATCAATAGCGTGGTACGCGAGCGGTTTTCGAGCTCGACTCGGTCGTCTCTGCCTATTAATTTAGCGTGGCCGCCTCGCGAAAGCAGCCGGGTTCCAGGTGAAGTTTTCTGAATGATGTATGAAGGCTTTTAATGGACGTCAACTCCGCTAATAATTGAAGGGGTACTTCGTTCGGCGAAGTGAATTGCAGCGGAGCGCTCAGGAATTGTGCGGCGTTCGAGGCACGCAGGCGCCGCAGTTAGTTATCCGGACCGGCTCCTTTTCTGGGCTTTGAACACTGATTTATTTATTTATTACTTTATTGATATCATCGTCCCGTAAGGGCTATGGCAGGAGCGGAAATAGCAAAATTAATAATAAAACTAAACGTAAAAGTTAGCAAAATGAATTATGAAACCAAACAGTCGCACAGAAAAATTCCCAACGTCATGCAGTTAAAAACTATATATGAAAGAGGAAAAGAAACGCATAACCGACTCCACGCCTGCATTTTACACTCAGCCATGTTTATCGTTTTGCGGTGAAGCTTCTCCGGGAGACCAGTTTAGGAATGCGTGGTTGCATCGAAATACGCGACCCTTTTTTGTTTGTGATGCAAAGATTTGGGGAAAGGAGATATTTTTATTTGCATGCGGCAGAGAAGCATTTAAATTAAAAAGGTACCCCCTTTCCCCAAATGGTCTATTTCTTTTGGAGTTCTTATGTCGTTCATGCCGAGCTGTCTAAACTTTGTTGGTGCATTCATTCACGGCATATCTGGTGGAGTTTTCTCGTGGCTATGCCATTAGCGCGCAAGCAAAATAGAACCAGTTCGATGCCACACGAACGCTTTTCGGTTTTTCTCAGTATACTTTGCGTTAATGACTAGAACAGATTAGCCGACCATACTGTGACCGATCACAGTGCCATTTCATTGAGAGGGCAGTGCACATTCGCATGTCTGCTCCTCCTGACTTGTATTTCAGTGCATTGCATTGCAGTGCGAGCTCGTTACATTGTTACAGTGATGTGGACACCACCGTTCCCGTAAAAAATCGTCCATAATAACGAGACAAAAATGCATGTATTTCCCCAGTTTGTCCCCGAAAGTGGTGTGCATATAGCCAGGGTATCCATATAGAGGGGTTCACATTAACGATACATGACTGTATTGCTTTTCTTGTGCGTTCCATCACTTTTCGTCACTTGTGTTAGCACTTTATAGACCCGTATACCTTAACCGAATTCAATCCCCTTTGCAGTTGTGTGTGTGTGTCTCTGTGTGTGTGTGTGTGTGTGTGTGTGTGTGTGTGTGTGTGTGTGTGTGTGTGTGTGTGTGTGTGTGTGTGCGCGCGCGCGTGCGTGCGTGTGTGTGTGTGTGTGTGTGTACGTGTGTGTACGTGTACGTGTGTGTGTGTGTCTGTGCTTTTTTTTTTTTTACCGTTCATTGAATTTATATTTGTGTTTAGGAATGTCGCGTATCTGGGAAGGTCGAGACGTCGAAATTTGGGTGAAGAGGCCTCTCCTCTTCGGGGTGCCATCGATAGCTATTTTTATTGAAGCATGAAGAGATATGGCCCAGTCTCGTTCTCTTACTGGCTGCTCCGTAGGAAAGGGTACAGGGCACAAACACATCACACAGACATGCTCTTAGAGTTGATCTTGAAAGCCGGTGTCTCCGACGTATTGTTCGAAGCGCTTTATATGAGACGATACGGTGGTGCCCCCATTTGTCCATGGGCCCAGGACTTTTGCCAAAGTAAATGGTCGTGCGTCTAGCTGTTGAAGCGCCCTTTCCACGGGTTCTCAGTAAGTTTTTGGGGGCTTAATGCACAGGCATAGCAAACAGTAGCGCCGTCGGTGATAGGAATACAGTATACCTTTTTCGCTTACTCAATTGTCTTCAGCTACCTGGTAGGCATATCCGGTATACGCGTCGAAAAAGAAATAATGAAATATTTCAACCTGTAATTAGTAAGCAAACAGAGGGGAGACAAAACGAGAATGGGTGACGGTTATGCGTATATCCTATATGTCAACCATTTCGTCGTTTACCCTGAGACTGGGTTTTTTTTTAGAAGAGCAAAAGTAACAGAAAAACAGACAGGTCTCAAGTTGAGACCTGTCTGTTTTTCTGTTACTTTTGCTCTTCTAAAAAACCCAGTCTCAGGGTAAACGACGAAATGGTTGACTTCCACCAGCTAGCCTGTACTATGACTCTTTTTTCGTTAATCCTATATGTGTTTTATTGGCATGGCGACGGCAGAACAATGTTTTCGCCAATACAGGAAGTGACGATGTTTCAAGATGGCTGCGCCTTGGTGAAGAAGAGGTCTATATGTGGGGTACGGGAGAAAGGGCGCGCGAGCGGGAGGGTAAGTAAAAGAGTGGATGGGCACAGACCACTAGAATCTACCAAAGGTCGAGTTCGAGCAGGTTTGACTTTTTCGAACTTATAATTCAAAGTTCGACAGCAGTTCGACTAAAGTTCGGCCATTCTGCGCATCCGCCGGACGTTGAGGATGAGCTGTCGCCACCTGGTGGAGGAGGGTAACGGACCAACTAAATCGTTGATAGATTATATGTTTGCTTTTGGTATTGCGTAGATATTGGTAATCATTTTCTTAACTCCAAAAATAACTATCTTTTTTTTTTTTTTTTTTTTAATGGTTGGACAGCATTGTTGTGTGAAGGTAGTCGAAGTTTGTGAAAAGGTTCCAAGGTTCGGCGTCGACCCTCGAGTAAGTTGGAGACACTCTTATGTGTTTTGTTTGTTTCGAACGCCCTTTATGTAATGCGTGCCCTGGGTATCCTCGAGGTAGATATAACGAAGAAGGATCAAGGCCGCGAGCGATGACGTGGCCGTGAGCGCCGCGCGTCGCGGAGGATGGATATGTCGCGGGGCTCGTTATATTTCTTGCGCCCTGTTACTCTATCGCGTACCCTCTTGCCGGGCGTCGCTCATCCACGTCGGCGGCACTTTCTCGCGCCGGAACAAAGGCCTCGACGGACGTCGACGACGTGAGGTGATGGAGCAGGGGCGGGACGAAGGTGCTGCTCTGTTTGTACTTGGTTTCACCTGAGCTTGGCAAAGAGTGACTTCCTCTCGAGCCAAGCGGGGTGATAGAGCGAAGCACCCGAAGAGCTGCAGCCACCTGCTTCGGCGATTGGCTCACTTGAGCTGTGGCGTTCGTCGTTTGCCAGGTTAGGGAGAAACAGAGGATAGAAGAACGTACATACGTGACGAGCGAAGTTTCAAAAATGAAAGAGAGACAAGACTTGACGTAATCTTGTAATGCTCAAATCGAAAAAAAAAAAAGAAAAAAAGTGATTTCGTATGAATGTGAAACCTCAAGTTCTCAACAGCTGACTGAGAGCGTGTATTTTATTTATTTCTTTTGCTGGGCTTGCATTAAACGCTTTCTGTGATCGATCAACGTCTCCCTTCGAAGCGCTCAGTCTTGTCTCTTGTTTTCGGTGCAGCGCACTATAGGCACTAACCGCTTAAACACACAGTTGCGTTTCACTGCATGCGGGCAGAAAACACTGTTCCATGGTAAAAGGGAGGGAGCACAACGGCGCCTCAAAAATTAAAAAAGTGAATGTTTTTTTTACAACATTTGCCTTACAGGAAAATTTGCGAAATAAAACTAAATGGTTAAAGGGCCGACGCAACGATTTTTGGTACTTTGCGCAAATACCGCTTAGTGAACTAATCCCTGACGTTAATGATGAAACATGCGTTCGTCTTTCAGCACACGCCATAAAAGTCGCAGGAAAAAAACAGAATAAAAAAAGAAGCAGCGTTTACCCCCTAAGTCGCAGCCAGAACAAGCGGCCACGTGATCTGGAGCCCATTATATGCCGTCAATGGTATACGTTTCCATTGTTGCGATCGTAGCACATCGAATCGAGCAGGTACCACTCGCACGCACGCAGCCTGTCTTCCTACTTCATCCTCTTCTGCCCATCTGCTACCAATCGAAATAGTCGAGGTATTAATTTTAAACTTAAGCTTAAATTAAAACTAAATTAACATTATCGCTGGAAGGAAAGCTTTGGAAATGACACTTATGCGTTCAGCAGGATTTGCTAGGGTATATCGATTGTCCAAAAGCTGACTGCATCGTTATAAATCATTACGTGAGATGACATTGATGCGCATATTAATTATCATTGCAATTTTAATACGTTTTACAGCGGATACTAAGAAGTGGATTGGCCTGAAATTTCAAAGAAGTACTGTCTCTTAGTTGAACAGGTGAACACATTAATCTTAACATTGTTTTCCCTGGGGAAGAAATGCGAACTTAGGGTATGCTTGTGTTCTGAAAATGTTTCTCTCTGCTCAAAAACGGACTTTTCGCTGCTCCAAAGGTGCTGCCGAGTCACTCGACCCAATCGCATCACCGCAGTAAACACACGTTCCTTTGGAGACTTGGTTACGGGTAAAGTACTTCGTTACTATTTGAGGACGTAGCAGTACTTCGTTTCGTTTTCTTTGGTAACGTGCGCGTTTGATGTATGGCCAACCAGATAAGTCCCTACAACGGACCCTAAAGGACGGTCCAAGCAGGGCACAGCGGATTGCGTGCCACGACACAGCATCGACGTATGGCATGAAAGTTGTTGTGCGGGCGTCGTCTTCAGTGTGGACATCAATCGCGTAAACAGCGCGGATTTCCTCCTCGCCTCCTCGCGGTTGTTCTGCCCCTTTCCTGTTTTCAAACAATTGTAAACCGACAAAGAAAAAGAAAGCGGAGGCCTTGACGACAGCCGGTGGCTGTTCGGCACGCACGTGATGAGTACGCTCTCAGCCAATGCTCACGGACGCGAGCAAAAAGAAGCCCCTACCCAAGAAGAACGTTCGAAAACAGACCAAAATACGCCATATGTTGTAAATAAAAAAAAAAATGTGTTTGGGAGAAAACATGCCATCTGACGTGTCCTGTTTGAAGGCCCGTTTACACGGAGCGCAACGAAAACAAATTAAAAGAGTGCCAATCGAAAGAGCGGAAGTAACGAGTAAAGGAATTCATTCCGTGGCGATAATAACCTCGAACGGAAAAGAAAAGAGCAGTTTTGTTTTGGCGCTACCTGACCCTTCTTTTCCGCGCGCCGCGTCGCCCGTATACTGCGTGTTGTTTGAAAACGCCCGGACCGAAGAAGAAGAAAAAGGTAATCTGCGCGCTGCTTGCGTTTAGGAAAATTCATACTCATGTGCCGCATCTCTTGATTTTAGTATTTGTTGAATTCCTGTTGCTCCTTTCTCGAGCTTTGTTGCTTCTTCTCTTTGTGTTTGTTGGCGGTCCCTTTTTTTTCCCCGAGACGCTGCAGCGCGAGAGATGAGAGATCGTAAATCTTGCTTTGTATAACGTCGTCTCCGCAACGTTCTCTCTTTCGTTCGCTCTTTTTTCTCCGAGGAAAAGGCATATTTTGGGGGATAGGAGAAGATCAGCGCGGTTCTTATTCTTTGGTGAGTTTGGTTCGGGGGGGGGCTGCTGTTCTCTTTCTCGTCGTGTCGACATCTGACGCTGTTGCGCCGGAAAAATAAAGCGCCGAGTGTGAGCAACACCGCGGGTAAAGGCCGACGTGCACTTCGCGCTTTCCACTTTTGCCCGCTTCCTCCTTTCCTATATCCTCTCCACTTTTTACCTTGCCCCCTTCCAGCTTAGGAGAGGGAGCGCTAAGAGGATTATCTTCCCTGCCGAAAATCGAGGTTGTACGTCGGCCTTTAAACCGCTGACTTCCCGCGTCTCCAGCTCCAAAGTGATCATGATCACGTGATGTACAGCAGTAACAAATATTGACCAGCACGATGTTGAGAAGCAAGCCCGCGCGCTTGCTCGCACTCAGTCCAGCTGCGCATGCCCAGAAACCAGATTTGCATGAATTGAAGCCCCAGCGCCACCGCAGCAGTGTGACAACAGAACCGCTTGCTGGAGTATACACCTTTTTCTACGTGGGCGTCGCCATCTTTAATTCTGGAACTTCCGGTATGCGTGAAAACATCGCTTTCCTCTCGCCTCGCCAGTAGAACATGTTAACATTTGAATTGCAACCGTCATCCCTTCTTGTTATGTCATTTCCATATTTTTTTTCCAAATTGAAATCTTTTTTTTTTCTTTTTATTTTTTTATTTTTTCGGAACACATACCGGATATGGGGACAACCTGGCTGGGTACGAGGCTAAACGAAAAAGGTGTACTTCGGTCTCGAAATCTGAGACACGATGCTGAGACGCTTCGCCTTTTGAGAAACTGAGGGAGAGGAGAAAACAAAAACTCGCGCACTTCCAGAAAAAGAAAAGAATTCTGAGGACACTTACGCACTTCTTATGAGTTGTGAGTGCGAAAGGCTAATGAATGTCGTTCTTTCCGCTCCCTTAGTTCGTCTGCAACGTACTGGCATGTGCGGCCACGTTACGCAACTGTCGGAGGTAGCCAGACTTGTACCGTAGGCATTACAAGTAATCAAATTACTTGTAATCGATTACTTTTTTGAGCAATTTTGTAATCAGTTGATTACTTTTATTAGGCAGTAATCACAGGAGTAATCCGATTACTTTTTGACGTAATAAAAATTACTTAACTGTTACTATTTTTCCACGAAACACGACCCCCCCCCCCCCCCCCCCCCCCCCCCCGCGCACACCTTTTTTTTCTGAAACGACAAAAATAAAAATCGTTCTTTTTTCGAAGAGAAAAAAATATTTTTGCGGATCTGTAGGAAACGAGGTCAACCCCTTTGTATGTAATTCACGTCTCCAGCTCTGCCGCTCGCCCTCCCGCGGCGGAAACGGGAAGCGCTCTAGTGAGGGTCCCCCGATTCTCCTACTCAGCAGGCACGGCGGAACTACTCGCGATCATGGCTCGCTATATGTCTTTTCCGAATGCAAACAACGAAACACACTTCACTGTCCCAACGTATAACTGCAGCCGGCACGGGATTGTACCTTACTGGAGAGTTTTAGGCATTGCGCATAGAAGCAAACGCAAGCGGTGTGCGTTTGCATTGAGTGCGTACCCCATGTTGCGCGTGCGCCTCATCGCGATGCGCCATCCAAGACCGCAATTTGGGCTCCGCGCAGGCGCAGTGTGGAACACGCAAAGCTAACGCAATACTACAAACTCACTACTGTTTCACCGGCTTCCAGCGCCAACGAAGGGTGCTGCAGTGAGTAGACGTGCAAGCAGGTAGGCGTAACCTTCGAACTGGAAAGGCTGAGATTGGCAAAACGACGGAGCGTAGAAATGAAAGTAACTAAATGTTATAAAAATATTAAGTAAAAAAAATGTTTCTTCTCCTGCTTTTCTTTTTTGGGGGGCGGGGGGCGATTTTGGACGTTTTGTTGATGGTCGAAAGTCGTGACTTTGATATCAAAATATACTTTACCCACAAATAATGTAATTTTACAAGGATTTCTCACATTAGCTAAAATGTTCTAATTGATTTTAGACTATTTTTATTTTATTACTTGGTAATTAAAAATGCTGCAATTGGCACCAGTGATAATAATTAGCACACTTTTGATTGTCATATTTGTCCGCGCGTTTGAAATTATATCCTAAGCAACAAATTATATTAAACCTTTAAAAGATACGTATTAAAATATCTTAATTTTAATATTATTATTATTAATACATACCGCGGCTACGTATGCCCCCAATTAACGCCAAGATCACTAAAAATACGCCATTTAACCATAATAGTCTTTCCAGAAAGGTATATTTTGTTTTCTTTTAGCATATGAAAAACTCTGACATCGTTATCAAGATAAACAAACAGTCAAACACTGGATGTAATATAAAGTCCTATGCGTCACGCGTTGCTATAAAACATACACACAAACTCTCAGTTGTCTGACTCGGATTCCGTCTTTGGGTTGTTGCAGTGAGAACAGAGTTTGATTAATTTATACGTTTTGTGGACATATTGTAAAAAATTGAATTATTTTCTTATTATTGTGCTGGGAATAATGTTAAACCAATTTATCATCAAAACACCCAAAAACTCATTAAAGAACCCGCAGTTCATTATTTACCATGACAATTATCTCGGAGAGAAAACGCAGCGAGAACGCAACAAATATCAGCATTGATTTTTTCAACAACTACAACAACTACAAATATCAGCCTGGATCGAACATGTATGTCACAAAATAAAGTTTCCGCGAACAGCTTCTCTAACTAAATAATTTCGATGTGAGACACATCTTGAGTTATGAAAGAATCCGAAATTAAGACCTATATCGAGAAATTAAATCCAAAATAGAGGTTAGTTTCGGTTTCGCTCCAGAATTAAAACGCGCATCCTTGCGTAAATATTACGCTAAACACCGTTCTTGTTTTCAGGGTAAAAAGGTGACCTGCGCTCATAACACCCTAAGCTTCCTCGTATTACCAGAAATAATTTGTGTCGCTCAGTGAAGCCAGCACACTATACCCGTTTTCACCTCAAGTAAACAGTAAGTTTTGCGCATTGTTCATACGCGGCGCGAAATAGTTCTTACGAGATTTGGTTATCAGAGGAAAAAGCGATGCTTTTGGCGTTTGAAACGTGTACGCCTGGATAAGATAACATATATATAATCTAACATTCACCTACATATATCTTAATTATCCACATCAAGGGGGAAATGAGTAAAGGTCCGCGTGGCGCCGGACTTTTTTTACTATGGTTCTTGAGGTGAAAACGGGTATAGACGCTCAACAGCGGCACGCATCTCCGACCCTCACTACAACCGCCATTCTGGAAAATGAGTGGCGCCACCTTATAGTTAGTTGGAGTTGCAAATAGTTTCTGTAAAATGTCCGTTTTTTTTTTTTTTTTCGAGCTGGGATTGGGATTTGGAAGCCTGGAAAGCCCCAGTGCGTGACAAAGGCCATTCAGGGCGAAGTTTGAGGAAGCAGAATGTAGCTTTGCAAGTCCTTCGTTCAAACTAAAGTCACCGATCCAGTGACTTTAGTTCAAACTAGCCCCCCTCACGCACACACACACAGAAAAAAAAAATCCTTTTTTAACGGTACCTACTCACAGCCCGTAGGAGAACCAGAACTGAAGAATGTTTAAAGCAGATGCAAAAGATAACAAAGCCAGTTCAAATACACGTCAAGATCCCGTATTTCCCCTACGTGGTCTTTGTGACAAGCAAGGTTTCGAGGTTGGAAGTAGTTCATTGTTATGAGCGCTAAAGATCTTCACACAATAAAGTAATCGGAAAAGTAACGGTTACTTGAAGTAATGTCCAATTACTTCTGAAGTAATGTCCAATTACTTCTTGAAGTAATGTCCAATTACTTCTGAAGTAATGTCCAATTACTTTTGCTGTCGAAGTAACCAAGTAATCTAATCGAATACTTTTTAGCCAAGAGTAATAGTACTTGTAATCGATTACTTTTCTTTAGTAACGTGTACAAGACTGGAGGTACGGCCGACGGCCGAGCGCGTGCTCGTAGAAGTGGCCGTGTCGCGCCAGCGTCGCGCTGAGCTCGGCCGTGCAACCTCTCCGGAGTTGCCCGTGCGGGCTCTGCGGCCAGGCCCGCACCTGTTACCGGCAGCCGGGCCGCTGCGTGCTGCGCCGCCATGGAGAGGGCTTCTCTGGTGGTGTTCCTTGGAACTACGCCGCGCGGCAGCCAATGGGAGCCTCGTTCTCGAGACTATGACGCGCGCCAGCCAATGGAGCCTATCCGTCAGACCGCTGCTACAGACGACAGGCTTCGCTCTATAGACCATTTGCTATATTACTCCAAGCATCAAGGGGAATGCAGGGATTGGTGTTCCACGCGCCACACGCGCACGCCTTCCGTATAAAATATTCGAAGTAAATAACCAAAGATAAGTCTTGACGAACGCGCGTGCAGATGCCATTTGTTTTACGTATTTGCTTTAGAAGGGTTGCTGCTGCCGGCTGCAGCACGCGCGGCGCGTGGAACACCAATCCCTGCATTCTCCTTGATGCTTGGGTAATACAGCAATAGGTCTATTGGGACAGGGAGTTTATAGGTGCCGTTTGGCGCGGCTTCAAAAGCTGATGACGTCGGTTCGCTCCATGGGACCATCAATGCTTTCTTTAATGTTTCGCATTAAAGAAAGAAGTGGAGTCTTACACCCGCTGTCCCATATAGTGAACTCCCCAAAACCTCAGTTCGACATACAGCGCACTGACGTCGAACCGACGGCCCCAAATGTTACGAGAGACTTGATAACGGTGCCATATAACTTCTGCGTACCAAAGACCACTAATAAAAGGGGGAAAAACTCTGAGATTTTTCAGTAGGGCCAAGAAAACTCTCGATCATTTTTTTGTAGTGCTTTACATGTACATAAGCTATTTCATTTAGTTGTACCACCGGCTGCGAAGCCGCTTGCGAAGGTTGGTAGCGTCGGTTCAACGTCAGTGCGCTGTACGTCCAACTGCAGTTTCGGGGTGTATTATATGGGGACAAGGGGTGTAGGACTGTACCCTTTTTCTGAGAGTGCGGGGACGTCAGAACGCCGAGCTCTTGTCGGAATGATCAGTGGGTTGACTTAAAGCTGGTTGCCGTTTGTCTCCACTGCACTCGTCGAACGCGTTAGAATGCGGAACGCCGGCGTCCGGGGCTTTGGATTCGCATTCGAAAGCGTCCGACAAATGCAGTGGACAAAAGCGAAATTGGAGGACGTAGTAATCTCGCTCCGCTCACTTTAGTAAGTCCTTGAAGAAAAGCCGCAACCAGGATGACGTCGAGGACGGTGTCTAATGTCACATTCGTCTGGGCGTGCACGGCACCGTGCTGCCCCAGGCCACCCTGTGTAGTGCACCGCATAAAGCGCGAAACACATGCGCGTCAAAACCGTCCGGTCCGGCGTGCGAACTGTCGGGAAGATGGCTGCTCCGAATCGCCGCACAGGACGGTTCGCGACACTATGGCTTCCGACGCGTCGTTGCGTCGCTCCGTTCAGCTCCGCCCAGTTTCGGGTATCCCTCTACCGAATGGATGGATGAATGCTAATGGCGATATTTATACCGGGCGGTAGCTCGCGCCACCTAGCCTAGAAAACTAAAATACTACCCTCGCCCTTCTTGGTTTTCTGACTTTACGTCAAGCATACATATTTTTATTACATTCTATTAAAGTGTGCGTGTGTAGAGATTTTCCGTGAGGTTACTTTTCTGCTCAACATCACTTAATCGCGATGGACCGCAGCGGACCTTAGAGCCGTCCCAGCGAAGCGAGCACTGCGTACAAATCACGTGACTACGCACACCGCGCATTGCTGCGTCTCTCCCGGAAGTTGACGTGACACTCACACGGCATAGGAATGGCTCGTAGCGTACGCTGCTCTCCATCGCAGGTGAAACGGAGTACATTCGGTTTCGACGGCCTCGATCGGTCCCCGAAGGCCGGCTTGCTATGGCGCGCGAGATCAGCAGCTTGTTTTGCGCGCGCGAGAAAGCCTCGATGGCGTCCATCTCCTTCACCGCGCACCGCCACATGTGTGCGTGTAGGCGACGGGGACATCCGCTTCCCCGAACTGCCCGAACAGCCGAATGCAGCTAACGGCGTTCCCGGTTGGGCTGATAGGTGGCGCCGCGTCGCTGGCTTCTCTCACGTACGTCCATCCAACCGACTCACACCAGACTGCTATGCTTGTATTCGCCGCTGTGCTTTTGAGCGCTGTCACCGTATATATGATATTTGCTACCAAAACGGAAGCACTCTGGGCTCTTCCGACCAATCATCAACTTTCAGTGTGAGGGCCGTTTTTTTCTTTTGTCTTTGTTTGCGCTCGTCACTCCAAGCTTTCAAACCGTTCCGCGCGTGTTGAGATCGAAAGTGTAGATTTTACGGAGTACGGAGCTGCGCGTCTTCGCACAGAAAATGATTATAGGGATTAGAGACGTCTCTAGTTTGACAGAGATTCTGCCGAGTGTGTTGCGTACCTCATGACGGCGGATTACGGAGTCTACTGCGCGGCGAAGTGGTGTAACAGTTCTTAAAAACTAAAGCTCGGAGTGCTCATTCTTCCGGTTACAAAAGACGACAGGTGAGCATCTATATCAAACTGTTTTGTCAGCGTTCGAAACTAGAAACATTGAAATATATGATCTTTCTCAATCTTTCTATTACAGCATCGAAATGGATTGCGTATGCAAATCGCCAGGACTTCGGAAGCCTGCCGATGAGCAAGCTGCGCCAGCGTCGTTTGTGCAGCGAGCACTTCGGCGCTACCGCGTTTGCAAGCTGTAGGATGATTCGTTTGCGGAAAAACGAGTGCCCCACCGTTCTTGTTACAAATGCGTTGCTGCAAGGACTGGTTCCTCCACGTGAGTTGCTGTCAGAGCAATCTTCAGTTAATTTGACAGCTTCGTGTTTATATCTTAGGATAGAGTACTTAAAAGCACCGCAGTCAGATATATAGTCTCCAAAACATTCGTTTCTTTTTCTTCTTTGCGTTGTCAATTAGCAAGCTTGTTTATGGTTTATTTATTAATTATTCTTATGGAGCTCGTCTGCAACCCTGCCTTAATTAACTTAAAATGTAAGCCTTTTGCGTTATATCGGAGTTGATTTGTTTGGGTATCAGCATTTTTGTTTGTAGGAGTTGTTTATAAAGCCATTTAGATAATTCGATAATAAGTGCGGTTCTGTTAGTTTGTACATTAAAGTAATTAATTTCGTTTTACATATTTGACGACGTTTACTGCGTTTTTACTGTCTACTACAGTTCTTGGTTCCCCTTGGAGGGCGGTGGACTGCCAGCGGAGTTTGTAAATACTTGCTTGAAATACCGCAACTCATTTGAATGGTGTTCAATAAAAAAAATACATTTAAATGAACGTGCTGTTTCTGTTTTATTTCCCTGGTAATATCACCCGGAGCGCACCGCAGCTCGTCTGCTGGACCGGTGCCGTGCTGGCCGCCGCAGCGGCCAGCACGGCACCGGTCCAGCAGACGAAAAACGTGCGCGGCGAAAGAAAAAAAAAAAAAAAAAAACGGGGGGGGGGGGGAGGAGAGGAGGAGGCAAGGAGGGTGCACGGCGTTCGCCAACGACAGTGGTGGCGCCATCTGGCCGTCTTTCTAAATCGAGCTATTTTACTTTCACGCCGTACGTATGTTCGCCTTTCTGCCACTGGCGCCTTGTGGCGCTAGTTTCTCCTTACCACGGTGGAGGCTGGAGCTGCACTCGGCTGCCCGAACCACGAAGCGCCTCCTCGCCCGATCGGTCCGAAAGCCACGTGACAACATGACCTTCGCGCCATCCGTGCTGATTGGCTGCGGCCCTCTCCGAAAATCGCACAGCCGTGCGGCGACATCTCAGCAAGTTGGACGCACGCCGGCGCCGGACGGAGGCCCTGTCCGGACGCTCCGCTGCGACGAAACCCTCGCCCTCGGACGACGTTCCGGCGGTTCGCACGCCGAATCGGACAGTTTGGACGCGCATGTCGCACTACGCAGCCGAACGCAGAAGCATCCGCCATGCGACAGCGCTCGGTGCGGTCACTGCAAGGGCAAAACATGAACGGGTGGACGGTAAAAAATATCCGCAAGAGTCGGGCGGTGGCTCGCGCCATCTAGCGAGGAATGAGAGCAACAAATTGTCTTTCAAGTGGATGGTTCAAGTATGTACTTGTTACACCGAAAATTCGCCCGTCAACGTAAAAACAAAAACACATGGACTATGAAACAGAGCGTTTGCACATATCCGATTTTATTGTCGGACTGGTGACAAGCGATAGGTACACGTCCGGTGTGAAAATCAACAGAGGCGAGGGCACGCAAGGGTTAAAAGAAAAACAAGAAATTTAATTAGGCGATAAAAAGCCGCGCACGGCGACAACACGACAAAACCATCAGAACGAAATGCGAACACGCGTTACTCCAAGAACACACTCACGAACCTTCGGGCAGCGGGGCCGCGAAAAAAACAAGACAGCACTCATTTCCCGACACAACGCGAAACAACTCACCGCTCGCGACACAAACTGCAGCCGGGAAACAAGTTCGCCGGTGCAAAGAAGACGAAAGTTCCGAAAAAGGAAAGTCCCCACTGCGGGACCCAAAGTCCAGGGAAAAGTCCAAACGAAGTCCGAAGACTCACCGACGTCTTGAATCCGACGAACGACGAAAGCTTCACGTGCCCGGCGTGGTGGACTGGTTGCTCGGCGGCCGACGCAACGCAGCACCGCACGCACACACACACACTTCCCGAAAAGGGAAAAACCGACGCCCGTCGTCACTGCTGGAATCGTAGCCAGAGCAGAGGGCTTGAGGGAAAGAAGATAGCAGCGCCGACATCACGTTCTCTCGAGTTGCGGGCCGCCATGTTTCGCGAGACGAGGAAGGAAGACCGACGACGAGGCGAGAGAGAGAGAGGAGGTGCCGAAGGAAGCGGAGAGCGTTAACTCAAGGTCGCAGTGCGAGGACCTGCATGGTCTCCTTCCGACGGTGCAGCTGGTGCAGCAACGCACCGGTGCCGCGCGCCGCATGAAGTCCCAGGCGAACGTAGTGCAGCCGCACCGACACGACCAGGCGAACGTGACGCGTCCGTCGGTGCAGCGCGGTGCGGTGCGGTGCGCCCCAGACGAATGTGACATAAGACGATTTCGCAGGATGACGTCCAGAGGACGACGCCTAGAGGACGTCTAGGACGACCTCTAGGATTACGTCGAGGATGACGTCAGGAATGGCGCTAGGACGATGTCCCAGAGGATGACGCCAACGATCCTAGGACGACCTGAAGGAGGTCAGGTCACGTCAGCTTCAGGAGCCCTGCAACGATATTCGCTTGGAATGTTTTTCACTTTGACACGAGCTCACTGGCACTAGTGGACCCAAGCATCTCGCACGCAACGCCTCTGACCAAAAAAACTTTCAGTCTTTCCACTCTGGTGAAGAAGGAAGACCAGCGGAAACTGTACTATGGTGGGAATGAAGTAGGCTGGCCGCAAGTCGGCAAGCCACAGTGGAAAGGCTGAAATGGTTGCCGCCATCACAGCGACGGCGGCACCAGACAACCGGCAAGCCGGTTGTCTGGTTGCCGCCGTCGTTTATAGATGGCGGTAGCTGTCCGGAGCTCTGTGTCATCAGTTCATTTGAAGACTGAACATGACTCTCGCAGCATTCAATTCATTAAAATCTGGGCCTTAAAAAAAAATCTTGCCAGAATGCAAAAACAAAGTCAGGTAATGGATGGGCGTGCCTACGGTTTCAGGTCTGTTGGCGTCTTGCCTGTTATTCCCCGCGACCTTAAAACTGGGTTCTTTATAACTTACAACGAGATGATACATTGGCGCCTTCAGGTAGGTAAACTTGGCGGTCCGGCATATTTTTCTATTTTTCTGGCGTTGTCTTCTTGGCTTGAAAACTTTGTCAATGTTGTAAACGACTTTTTTATAGGTATGTGATGGCATTGACTTTGAAATCCTGCAAACCTTCCTGTGAAATGCAGTTCCAGGGTCACTGCATAGATGGCACCAGCGTGCCAGTGTTCCCTCGTCCTAAGAAATTCGAAGAAGTCTCTCTCGGTCGTACTCGGTTGCAAGAGTGTGAACGGGCCTTTTAGTCCGCCCCAACGAACGACTTGTCTCCCAGCTGTACATGGAAAATTTATCCAGTGCCAGTACAACCGCTAGCCAGGGGTCTCTAACGTGCACCGCGCACGCAGGTAGCGAAACACGACCGCACGCCGGTACGATGCTCACCCAGATCGAAACGGGGCAGGTGGGGATTGAACCGATCCCTGGGTTCTTACAGAGCGAGCTTTGCCCAACGTGCTCTGAGCTGTACTCCGTTTCGCCTGCGGGTGTACCTCAGCGAAACGCGAAGCGCGAGCTCATAGCTACAGCAGCTGCCCGTAATGCGAAAACTTTGTGCCGCCTAGATGTGCTCTAGAGCAAGGAGCTCGCACCTGTAGCCTTTCTGCGGTACATCATGAGGCCGTGTTCAAACAGGGTACGGGTGACCCACTCGGCCACCGACTCCTGTTCCATGTGGTGTAACTTTGAAAGACAAAAGCGAGCGTTTTCTTTCGCAATCCTTCCTTCGCAAAACTTGATGACGTAGCTGGGACGGTCGCAGTGCCCTCCAGTGACGATATTTGATTGCGGCTCATAGATTGGACCTGATGCACATGCGTGAGCACTCAGTCGGGCTCGTGGTAATCAATAGGGGAGTTTTAGTAGATCGTTCCGATGACCTGATAACGATACCCCGATAACGACACGATGCACGCCATGGCGGCGGCGGAGTTATCGGGGATCGCTATCGGGGTCATCGGAGGTCAACGATCTACTAAAACTCTCAACCAGCTCGACAAGCATTCGGGTAGCCGGCCCATGGCCGGAGCTGCATAACAATGTCTGAACTCAGCCTGTGTGCTGTGCTTCGCCAATCTCCAGCGCGTGTCATATATAGATCAACATTTGCGGCATATATAATCGGCTCCAGATCACGTGGCCGCTTTTTTCTAGCTGCGAGTTGATGGATGAGGGCTGCTCGTTTTTCTCGAATATTTTTCACGGGTGCCATTACGTAGAAAAAAGTAAAAAGCAGCTTGAGTTTATAGGTTGATAAACACGCCAAGGAACAATTCTAAGCTGTAATTATTGAAAAAGTAGAAAAATTGTTGCATCGGCCCTTTTCAGTTCGTCGTCAGCTCCGCCCCTGTAGTGGTTCTGAGATTTACGAGCATGACGCCAACGAAGAATTCACGATTGCGCTTACGACGAGGATCAGAGCGAAGAAGATGACACCACAGAGCGCTCTCGTGGTGTCTGTTCTTCCTATGTCCCTTGCCCTTTCAAACGCTACGTACACAAATGTGTACACGTAAACACTGTTGTTGTTTTTCGGGAATATATAGAATATGGAGTCAGTTGATCAATTTGAGAGGAACTGTATGCTCACGCCTCACTACCAGAGTTTGTGGAGCAAATCTTAGTGCACATTTTATTCACAAATCGAGTTTGCGGAGAGAAAATGTTTTCCACGATAAATGTGCGAGCGGCGTTAGAAAGGGCATAAAGCGGCAATCAAGGTTTTCTCACGTACCATATCATACAACAACTCGCTCAACAATCAGCGCACGAAGAAGCGCCTACATGTGCAAACTTAATAACGGGGGAAAAATGTGTGGAAGTTGTTCATCAACATGGCCGCACACGGCTTACCGGAAGTAATAACACGCTTCGTAAACCGCTCCTGTGGGCTGCGGCGCTGGCATACTCTCGGCCACGTGACCACTTTAATCCGTGACGAGGCATAGTTGTATATACGGGTAAACAGGGTTATAATAAAACGTTGTACATTAACTCTTTTTTCTTTTTTACTACTGCATGTTTTTGTTTTTGCGTCAAGAAAGAAAAGCCACGCGCAGAGTTGATACGCTGCGCTAGGTTTTTTGTTTTTTTACGAGATTATGCTAGAGACAACGAAAATAAACTACGCTGAGACTGGAACGTATAGATTTGGATTAAGTACCAATTAAATAAGTGAGCTTAAATCTAAGTGTAACTATACTCGTGTTCAGCTCTGGAATCGCGGTAAAAAGAGGGTACGACTCCTCGAGTGATTGTTACTAATCTACGCCTTTATACGGTGAATTAAGATATATAATTTGTGCACCTGACATAAGATATTTCTATTTCATCAAAACTTACACGCTGTTAAACCAAAAAAAGTAAAATGTCGTTGTTTTATTCTTGAAGTGACAAGGTGACAAAACTTCTGCAGTCACTTTTATTTGGCTTTCTGCATTCATCGTCACAAAGAAGTAACACGCTCAACAGCTGTCGTCGTCTTCGTGGGAGCGTATGGGGACTTCCATCTTCCGGCGACACGTCAGCGCGGAACACTCGAGCCGCGGCGATCATCTTGTGACAGCGTTCTCGTCATCCACGGCCGTGACTGTGCACACCGACACCGTCGTCCGACCTGTCTCCTGTCCTGTCTCGGCGCTCGCTAACTGAACGTCGCGAGGAGGCGAGACGGCTGAGAGACGCGCCACGCCCACCCCGCTTCCGGAAGTCAAGACAAACATAGCGAAACAAACCAAATTGGCGAGAGGAGAGAGAGAGAGAGAGAGAGAGGAGCCAGAGAAGAACCCGCGGTAAAATAACTCGTATAATGCTTCGGGCAGACGCGAAAAAGAGCACGCTTGTTTGTGTTAGGCCTTCACCTTCGCTTACCGAGTTTTGAAACTCGAAGATGCCTATGAGGATGGCAGCTCGTTGCCGTGCGCAACCTCAATTTTTTTTTTTTGCGTGTTTTGCATGCTTTCGGGCTGCCTGCTGCCGCCGGTAGAGGAAACAACTTTGGAAGAACTTGCCCGTTCTAATGGCAATCGCATTGCGATGGACTGCAGCGGACGTTACGGGTCATCGGAGCCGATCTAACGCGGCGTGGGTGCCACGTACTTGGTCACGTGACTACGCAGGGCGTAGTCACGTGGCACGTTAGGCGCTGGATTGGCTGGGATTGTCTCGTAGGGTTTTCTGCGGTTCATCCTATGACGAACGAAGTGTAGGCGAGATGGTTGTCTTTTTAGCCCGGGGCTGGCTGGCTGGTTGGCTGCTGCGGAACGCACGCACTCAAGAACCCTTGAGTGGTAAACACTGGCGAGCAAGAAAAAACCGTTTTTTTTTCTTTCTTTTTTTTACCCTTTTTATCGTTCCTCGTTTCTGTGCATGCATATCGACGTGTTTTGTGTTGTGCTTGTGTTTGGGGGCGGAGATGGGGAGGTCGTCTGTCTTTTTGTTCGGGGCGGGGGCTGGTGTTCGGTGCGTGTTGCTTCCAACGGTCGTGGCAACAAATTTAACGGCGGCCAGGTTTAGCCTGTTTGGTAGGACGGCCGTTACTGCGATGGTTTTTTGTTTTGTTTTTCTGAAGGAGCGTCCGTCAATGACCTCCTTTATTTGTCTGTGCGTGGTATATTTCGGGAAAGCGGAGAAAATAAGCAGGCACGACGCGAAGATGCCGGAGTAATTGTTTGAATGCCTCACGTTGGGATTACGGGAAGCGCACGGTGGACGAGACGGAAGAAGCCTTGCAGTTGCACTCCACCGTTACGAGTTAAATGCATAAACATTCCTCGGCAGACCCGGACAGCCGGGAACTCGTTCGTCATGATGCGATAATAAATAATACGTGCGCACTTTTCGGCACGAAACGAGGTACTCTTTGAGCCCTTCCTTTCCCCCAAACCCCTCTCTCTTGGTGATTGAGAAAAAAAGAAGTGTGGTTCTGTTCTCAAGAGCGGCAGTGCGAAATGGCGAGTGGCAGCCAAGGAGGCCGCGCCTACGAAAACAAATGGTTCTTAGCATCACAGCCGTCGGGGACATCATCTGCACCGCATTAGAGAGATTTTTTGTTTTTCAACGCAGAATAGTCTTTGAGTTTTCGCCCTTGCGAACACGTAACGTCGAAGCATACTCTCATCCACTAAATGTCCTAACGTCCTGCTCAAATTGCCGCGACGTACCCTCACGCCAGCCCTGACGTGACCGATAGTGGCACAAGGTCACGTGACCGCCGTACGCATTCTACGTACGACGACATTGTCAGGTTGACCAAAGTATATACCGAAGTCGTGGGCCGGCTTGAGTCACTGACAGAATGAGAACGGAAGGAGGAGTTTACATTGGGCGCCCCGCGAGCCTTCAAGCGTGCAAGCGCAGCTTAAGCACGGCGGAAGGCAACGGGCTCGTGCTAGGGGCATTGAAAAGAGACGCTCCGCCGTTCTCACTGATCAGCGACTGGACGGAGAGGAGGAAAGCGCGCGGGGGTACGTCGGAGAGTCGAGCCTGATTGACGGATTAGTGGAGAGACGCAGAGGCTATA
>JAZHYW010067478.1:0-5000 GCA_037355805.1 Ixodes ricinus | reverse complement strand
CGAGAAAGTGTGGCGGTTACGCTTATATCCTACATGCCTTCTATTGGCGTGGCGACGGCAAACAATGTTTTCGCCCATACTGGAAGTGACGTCAATTCAAGATGGCGGCGCATTGGAAAAAGGTCTATAGAGGGCCTCAGTGTGCCAGTGTGCTCTCTCGTGGTTAGATATTATATAAAGAACGGAAAGCACTCGAACGCACTCAAATGCACATGTGTGAACCAGTCGTAACGGATGAGGGAAGCAGAAGCTCTGTCATATAATGCCACGTATACGTGCATGACTTCGCAAGCAAAGGCACGAGGTTCGAACCCCACAGGCCTAGTTCTTAGTTCATTATTTCTTTTGCGGCTTTTATAGAACGTTCTAGTATAATCTTGCAACGTGTATCTCTCGTTCTTGTTCAGAATGTTCTAATCTTGCGTACTACGTCTAAAAGAAGCCGAGACTGGCAAAATCGAGACAGTCACCCTTACGTGATTGTCGCAGGATGTTGTACTGTACTTTCTGTCTTAGTTGGTGGACATGCGTTCATTCGCCTGTCGCAAAAACAATGGACATGGGACTATACATAGCGGCCGAGTGGTGAAACGAGGCACGTCTGGAAGCATCGAAAGAGACGAGGCGTGTGAATTTTTCGTGAGAGCGTGGTCGATCGGCTGCAAATGTCAGAACGCGGTGACGAAAGAACTTCAACCGGGCTGACTGCACGGCGGTGATCTGAGCTACATCCGTCAGAGGAGAGAGGGTAACAAACGAAATACACTCTGTACAGCGTGAGGAGTTAATGGACCGAGTTATTTTACCCGAGCGTCACAGTCGTCACGTCAACGACCAAGAAAACGACGTCCGAATGTCAGCACAGCCATACCATGCAGCAGCGTGCCAAGTTACGACAACTGTACACATTGTTGCAGTAAACGTTTATTTTTAAGTTTTACATATGCCTACCATTTTTCATCCGTGACAGTATCGTGCCTTTATCTGTGCCCGATGCGGGGAGAGAAATCAGCGAATCCGTGAAGACAAAATGTTTTGTGTCTCGGTGATGGCGCTTGATGAGTAAACAGGCCGCGAACCATGGTGTCTGTATAACGTGTCTCCGAGCGGTGTTCGTTTTTTGTCGCTCTAGTATAGACTTGACCTTAAGCTGGCTCGCCTGACATTGCGTCGTGGCGACGCCGCATCGGTAATTACAACGTTGATGGAGCACGCACATGTTATGACATCAAAGAATGAAAAAAAGAAAAAAAATAGAAATGACGAGAACCTTGGAGCGTTTGGAGTGTGGGAAAACGGGCTATGATGGAGAATGTTGCCTGCGCGCGACTGCAGGGTGTATACGAGGTGCGGACTGGGTCGGACTCATGGAAGCCGCGCGCGTGCCAAGATCGTGACTTTATCGGTCGCGTTCTTTCGATGTCGCATGGGAGCGACGGCGGGCGCCATTTGATTGGCCCAGTCGGTCGTCTCGTATTCGAGAGGTGACCGCGGCCTTGATATGTGACGTCGGTTGTTGGGGGTGCATCCCGACGTTTTTGATTTGCACGAGACGGAGACGGTCGGTTGGCCGGGGAGTATTTCAACTGCGATCGTTCAGATTAAGCCAAGTTTTTAACTTAACAATAAAAAAAAAGAAGCCATAGCATTCCTGGGACCAGGAAACTGCGAGATTGTGCGCGTTCGTCTGTCGAGGTTCAATAGGTAAATTTAGCTCGAAAACCTGGAGTGGCGTATAGTCATGCACCAATCGAATTTCCCCATTCAAATAAGGAAAAACGTACACGCGTTACATTTAGCAGAAATAAGCGTAAATTTGTAAAAACAAACAAAATAATTAACAAACAAAGAAAATGACATAATTTAACGTAGAAAGAAGTAGCGCAAAAGGGCAGACCGGGAACGCCGAGCTTGACGAACCTCTGAAGAGGCGCAAAGGATATCAACTACTATATGGCTGATACCTTAGCGACTATCATGTGAAATACCCGTAATAGACCCTTTCCCGTAATTCAGTGCAATCTGGTGACTCATGTGGCAGTTTAAGTTTTGCCACATACCAATAGCGGTAATGAACTTGTATTTTATCGGGCACCGTAACTTTCGCAACTGAACGGCAGGCGATAAATTGTTCACTGTGCAGTTCTTGCTCGATGGCTTTCAGTTCCGACGATGACAAAGATACAACCGGTCAAAACGAGTCTCCAACCCGCATAGATCCCTCGAAAAAATTCGCTACGCCAAAAGGCTTTAGGGACGATTGTGTGCCGCCCACACAGTGGCTGAATCTGAGTTAGAAATGAATGCTGACGAAGCTCTTGTGCTCGATTCCTGCGTCGCATCGTACTAACGCCTCGAATGATATGGGCCGCGCATCATCCGCTTAGGAGCATCTTGAACGTTTTTCCTTCACCAGTCACCAGAAGGCCGCCATTAGTAAGGTACAGATGCCGTTCCCCAGATGACGATAGTGATCAAAGTGGCCAGACTGAATATCGGAAACGGTCTATAGACGCTTTCGGGCAGCTGTGCATGGACGCCGCCATAACCGACCTTCAGTTTTTGTTTCGTTCGCTTCACTTCATCATTGCCACAGCAGGACAAGTTATGGCCCCTTTAGGTGCTACAGTGTCTTTCTCCTCAGCATAGACCTTTGTGGCGACTCGTCAACGCCAGCTTCAGTGGCTCGGCATCTCGGTAAGACGAGAGAAGGTCGGCAATGGCGGCTCAATCTGGCGCTGTGTAAAGCGTTTATAGGGATTAAACCAGCCCCTGACCCGGCGTGGGGCAGCTAGTCGGAAGGCTCGCACGGCTGACGTTTTGCTGAACGCGTTTTCGACTTATTGACCAATATACGGCTGGCACTGACGTCATACTCGGCAACCAGCTTGGTGGCCTTGCTGCTGAGCGCGTACGTTTCGCGGCACACATTTCGCACCGTTTTTCTCAGCAAGAAGAAGTAGGAATGACCACCGGCATGATGCAATCACGCCACGGGAAAGTCATATATCAAGGAGCAAGCGGCAAGTCGCCAACTCATTGCGACGGAGTCGAGAGCTGTGTCGACGCACGCGACCATAGAGTTATTATAATGTACGCTAGAGGTTCAACTGGCGCTAGTGTGCTGTTGCAAATTGAAGCAGACAGCAAGCAGTCGAAAATTGACTTCCGGTAATGCATTTCTATGGAAAAAAGCGAGTGAATTTCCTCTCTGCGCTCGATTATAAGAGCAAATATCACGAATAATTCGTGCGTACTAGGCACATTGGAACATTTCCCAGTCACGCAGATGAAATAATTGGTCAGTTACGGCGTTTTTATTTTAAAATCGTGGCATGAAAAACGGTGCTAAAACCGCTTCGTACATGTATTTATGTGCACTGTCGGACACTGTTAGCGCGAACACGGCGTCGGCGCTTTCCAGTATGGGGGATATACGTGCCAAACGAACGAAGGACATGTGGAAAACCGAGAGAGACGGCAATAACTACGCAGTAACACTGGATAAGTAACTCCTTGTGCTTGCAGACGATCAAAATAAATTGAAAGTCACGTAATATATAGTTCGATTTTCAATAAATAAGTACTGCTTTATTCTTTCTGCTCATGAATATGTGCGAAGATGCTTGTTCTGTGTTCAAATCATCACCCGCACGCTCCAAATCTTTGCAAATAGAGAGAAGCCAGAGAACAGGTGCCCGATAAAAACTGACCGACGTAGGAAATAATAAGAAAACACACCTTTCGTAGCCCACGTACTTTATTCTTTACGTTTCGAACGTGTTTTTTTTAACCACTCGTAAAGATACACGACGGGGTCATTTTCATATAGTGACAGGACGGGCATATTAGCAATATATAAGCACCAACGGAATACTGGCGGACTTTGAACATACTCTACATTCCTTTCGATCGTTATTTTGCTTAGAATCGTCGCTCGTTTCTACATACCTGCCATGGAACAGAGGTTTGGGCCTGAAATATAGCGAAGTTTAACATCGTTCAGCGGTAAAGAAAAAATGCTGTAACTAAAGCCATTACACTTTCACAATATTAATAAAGGTACATACTATCCGGTACAACCAAAATAACAAAAGTTATTCATGTTATTTTCCGGCGAAGAGACAAAATTCACGCGCGTTTTCCCATAGGAATACACAGGAAGACTGGAAAAGTAGACTGCATGCTGTCTGCTTCAATTTGCAACCGGAAGTCCCGTAGACACTAGCGCCAGCTGAGCCTCTAGCGTTTATTGTAATAACTCTATGCACGCGACTCCATCGCTATGTACTTACTGTTTTTCAGGGAGTTCCCGAGAAAAGAGAACCGCGTTTTCGGCCCGGGTAAAGAAACTATGTACCGCAGAAGGCTCTAACTCGGTGAGAATGTGAAGCTATATATACGGTTGGGACCGAACGTGAAAGTTTGAGAACTTGACGTTACATATGGATCAAAAGATCATTGAGAAAGACGAAATTTCTTGTTGAAAAACAGCGCCACTGGGACAAAGACAAAAAAGACGAAGAGAACACAAGACAAGCGCTGTTTCAACATGAACTCCTAAAAACTTGCCCAGTCATCTATCCTAAACGAAATTTCTTTAAGAGCCGACGTTCACATAAGTTTTTATATCGTCAAGACAAGAACTGAAATTGTGGACGCTTGTGGGATCTATATCAATAAAGAACACTTGTTTGAAAGAAAGAGAACACTATTTTCTTTCTTGCTGACATGTTTTATAAATTTAAATGGATGATACATGCGCCCACAAAGTCATTTCTTGTTTTGACGATATTGGGCGTAAATGAGCGTCGTCTCGTAGAGAAATTTCGTTTTTCTTAATTATCTTTCGGATGCAGGTAATGTCATATATTCTCAAACTTCCGTGTTCTATCCCAACCCCAAGCGTCACATCATCACGGAGTTTGAGCTCTCTGCAATACATAGTTTATTTGCCCCGGGCCGAAAAACACGGTTCTCTTTCTCTGGAACTCCGGTAT
>JAZHYW010067476.1:0-19895 GCA_037355805.1 Ixodes ricinus | reverse complement strand
AACCGAAGAAGGTTGGGTACCATAAATCTAGCGTAAAAATAAAGTCTGGACACCTAGTAAACGCTCGCCGTCAGCGCTACCCTCAGCATTTACGAAGCGTTTCAACCCAGGATGGATTCACCTCTTACGGTCCGCACGTATCGGTTACGCAATGCAGACGGCGCTAAATGAGGGCTTTAATACTGCGATGTTTGACGCCTGAAGTACTTAACGCGGTGCCCCGCAAAAGCGAAGGCCCGCGTTTCAAGAGCTCGACAACTCTCCACTGTCATCACTGGCGAAATTCGTTCGCGTGCGGAAAATGCTCTGTAGCGTCATTAACGTCGGTGCGATTGTGTTTACCGAGTCTTCCTAAACTTCCGCTGCATCGCGTCAAATCTTGTGGTCGCATGATCAATGCTGAGTGTGGGCTAGAAGGAAGGATAAGATGATCACGCTGCTCGAGAGCAGTCCAACGACTCAGGAGAATTTTACAGAAGCTGAAAGCACATGTGCATTGAAGCATCTCACAATGGACATTTGCGGCTGTAAATACACACGCTGAAAGAAAATAGGCGTATCGAGGCATTTTATACTTTCTACCATCTGTAAAATGTGTTGTCCAGTCAAGGAAACAGGAAAAACCCATATCTTTCTTTTTTCATATTACTTGCCTACGCCGTATCGTACGGAACCCAATTTCCAAAGAACACAAAAGCTCTCGTTCGCATTGCGGACAAGGTTTAGCGCAGTTGCACGAGTACACAGAGAAGTGAGAAATAGACGAAGAAAAGCCTGCTGACTAACGACAGTGTTCCTCAATCATATCGGTCATTTATGCGTATACACATATAAAAATAGTACAATTCGCATGACCCCAACTCGCAGTTCAAACGCCGAGGCGGTTGCACAGGGAAAACACTGATTTTAAGCGTGATCCCCAATGGAACAGGTACTGACGCATAGTCACATACTTAGGACTGGTTCCTCGATCATTCCGCAGGCAACATTGATTTTTGTTTCTTCACGCAGACTGCACGCTTAATCATCAACTTCGCACCGGAAATGTTGTGTTTGTTGTTCTTGTCGGTGCATTCGTATCAATTGTTGCTATCCCAATCATGAAATCGAATTAACCTTCCTTTACCGCTAATGCTCATTACGCCGGTGAACCGCCATCAATGTAAACATATAGTTCGACCGTTACCGTCCAGCTGTAGAAAAAATCTGCGCGCCACAGATGGGGCCCATTCAATCCTCCTAAGCGCAGGAATGTCCCACTCTCGTGCGCGCTGGTACCGGCGACACAGCGGTGACAGATGCGAAGCGCGTGCAAATTCGGAGAGTTAAACTTTTTTAAACTTATTATTTTTTAAGACTTCGACGGAAATAAATAGTAAAATACGGCGGCAGAGTAAAAGTGTCTTTTAGTGCGGGCAGATTGTCAATGCGCATGGCTGCATAAGTGTACTTCAATCGGCTCTTAGCTATATTCCCCGTCATCCCGGACGAAAGGTCTCTATCTGGATTTTTTTTTTTTTTTGCTTTCTCAAGGGTTGTTCATTTTGTATGTCGTTCGGCGCTGCCCCATGAATTCCTCCTCCACTGGAGATTTCCCGCAGGGCGCTCTCGAGCGAAAGAACTGCGACATTGTTGCGTTTCTCTCAATCTCTCTTGTTCTTTAAAATCACTTTACCCCTTTCCCCTCCCCTTACCCGCCTTCTTTTCCATCGCGACTTCAATACTCGGCCCAGATTGAAGCTCCGCTGTGCATAAATGAGAAAGAAGGGAAGGAAGAAATTTAGGAAAGTTGAGACGGCGGCGACTTGAATATCTCTCGCAAACAAAGAAAGAGGCGGCAAATTGGAGAGGATATCATAAATCAACGCCGCTGATTCGCCCGAGTTCCCTGGCGCAAGAAAGATGGCTCCAGCAATTCGGACGGAAACTCCCGACTACTTTCGGCGGGATTGAAACCCAACGTGAGACCTGCGTCTGAACTGGAGGCCGAAGCTTACTAGGCTTCACTCCGCGCTGGCCCCCTCTTCCACTTCATTCTTCGTTATTTGTTTGGAATGCGTCTCTTTATCCGCACAGAGGTGTATCTATGTATCTGTCTGTCTATCCCCTCATCACGCGGTTCACTTATAGTGCTTTCTTTCTGATTATCTAGTGTACGCCTGCATACTTCTGTGGATGCATGGAAATTGCGACTTCGAGGACACAAGCAGCCATTAGTAGGGAGAATCGCAACGACGCCTGGAGAGAAAGTCGTCACGTGATTCGTTGCAAGCTCTGGATTGGCTCCTGGTGGCTCGATGGATTCCGCATGGGGGGTCCGTCGTATGCTGGAAATGCGAGGTATACTGATACATAAAACTCTCTATTTCTCAAAAACAGCAGAAAAACGGTCTTCCCAAACGATTAAAAGTAAACAAGCCGGCGACATTCAGCTATAGTTCATTGGTCTTTTATGGGCATAGATGTAAGGCATTTCCTGCAGTGATTAAAGGAAACTGAAGCGGTCCTGTATTTGAGAAACAAAAACACTTAAATCGTCTTCATTTGGCCTCCAATATCGCAAATATCGAGATTTTTTTTTTTTTTTTAATTTGGTGCACGGGGGCTGCAGAAAAACGTTAAAGAAGTACCGTTGGAGCCTCTCCTTCCCGGGGCGTGACGTCATATACAGGGATTTCCGGAATTTCTGCTCTTGCGCATCTTCTGCGCCCATCAAAGCTATGTACCCGCACTCTCGATATTTTCAACACAAAAAAATGTAAAATAGACGGGAAATCCCGACACGGTTGTCTGTGCCGGGGGATATCCTGCGCCGGCTTGCGGATTGCACACGCTGTCCACACGTGCGACACACACTTGGCGGCCCAAAGATCTGTGTATGACGTAACGACTAGTCGGAGGTTTTCGTGTCTTCCCGCGTTTAGGTACTGGCTTCACGGGAAAAACGAGGCGTGATGTTAAGATTCGCGTGATAAAAATACTCCACAATTCACCTCTAACTTTTTTATTTTCAAGAACTCCTCTTTCAACATCTCATCAGAAGTCAACGTCTCGAAGAAAGCGTGCCTCACAAATTTTTAAAAACCAGCAGTGTACGCGAGGCCGGAAACATTTTTTCGAAAGATATTTAATGCGCTTTAGGAGGCCATTTTTGCCGAGGAGTCTACTTACATCCTGGCTTCGGCACGGGGAAGCGATAACTCACTTTAACGAGACAGATCTCTTTCGTGAGATTGACTGCCATCCAGGTGCGCCAGGAATATTTACACGAAAGTGTTTCAACTCGCGAAGGGAAAAATTGTTCGACCATGCAGTAGGATTCGTCCAATGGAAGTGCGTGGGCATTTCCGACGGCTTCATTTCGATGATAGCGTGGCCAGGACAGCGCCGCTACAGCCTTCACAGGCGAAGCGTACCAGACACGTGACCGCGTCGCGTGACGTCTGCCCCGTAGTTGACGTAGCTCATGTAGACATCATTTTCCTCTCAGAAAACTCGATGGATGGCGCTAGCTCTCACCCGGACGCGCGCTGGCTCAGGTGCGCGCTGCCAAATCAGCCTACTTCGTTCTTTTTTTTTTTTTTCTGCTCGGAGCAAAATTTTTTGTGATGACTCACATCGCCATGAAGGTCGCGGAAAGGTCAGCACGTGATACATTCGTTTCAAACTATCACTCTGTTGTCTTTATGAACGCTTTATGTATACAAGGAAAAAATATGTGCTGCAATCATTCGTCATTTTGAGGGCTGCGCCAAAGTCCTTCAGACCGAACCCTTGGCTCTCAACAATCGACGACTGAGAACCGAAATCGCTTACTGTTTCACCGACTCTTCAAACAAGTGCGTTTTTAGAGGCCTTTTCATGCGTGCCCACTCAGAACAGAAAAATTACACGAGTATGAATCAACAAACGAGTTTCAAACGGAACTTGAGGCGAAAGACAAACAACTAACCAACTATACTTGTTTACGAATGCAAGGGTTTGCAGATCAATTTCACATTTCCAAAAAAGAAGCCTCAGCAAGTACAAACCAAAGGTAATAAACAATCATGATAGTTATGTATCTTAGCAAATGCGATGGTTTAACGTTCCGGTTCCGCGTTTATATGAACAATTGAACGATGTAGAGAAGATGCACAAACAGAGGAGAAACAATCGCGACGAGTTATCATGATATAAAAGGAATTGTAACATTGATGTATGGGCTCAAAGTGAGCCACACTGAAATCCCCCCTCTTCGCAAAGTGTTTTATTGGACTGGTGTGCTTCGCGGTTTATTGAGCACTCCCGTAAATGTAAACATGCATATCATTACAATGTCCCATAATTCGTTAATGACCGCTCAGAGAGAAACGGAACTTACCGATCGACCGTTGGGAAACGAAAGAACGAAGCTTTCGAGTTTCCATAGTCCGGCTGAAACTCAGCGAAGATGCGGCGGCTGATTATATTTGCCGCTGTACTTGACTGTCCACAGTATCTACACCGACCTTTAGAAAGCTCGGTTACGCTCGACCGAATCATTATTCGACCCTATTTTAACTGGCAGCCGAAACAGCGCGGTCGCCGCACGAAGACGGTGGCAGAAGCACGCATTGACTAGCGAGGGGCCGCACGAGTCGGCGAGCCAGACGCACTCGGCGATGCACAGATGCAGGCGCGTCGCCGTACCAGAGGTCTTTGCGCGACCGCTGCCGCAGCCGCGCCCTGCTACAGCTTCCACATGCAACCCACTGCAGACTTTCCGGTGCATTGCGGTGGATGCGTGGGCTCGCTCCTGTAGACCTCTAGGCTGGATTGCCCGCCAAGGAGCATTTCGGCGCTGTCGGCGTCTGGCGGCATTTGCTTGAACCGCCAATCTGCATTCACCTGGCGTGGCCTCGGCTTTCTTCCGTTGTCGCTCTTGGATACGGACAGCCATTTCACTCATGGAAAAACCACATCCATCATCGGAGCGGCAACTGAGCTGGGCCGCATTCAACGGCGCGCGGCGCCTGCTCGTATTTGGGTCCGCGCCGGCTGTGTGACGCTCATATTGGTCCGAAGCGTTGACGTCAGAACGCGTCACCCTCCCCGTCTTTCCCCGCCGCCGTGGTGAGACATTGAATCTGTAAGCGATACCTCCTCACGGGGGTCGGTGGCCGGGTGGGCTAGCGCGTCTCAGCTCGGAGCGTGGAGCTGAGACACGCTGCAGAACCTCCTGCGTTCTGCAGCGCGTTAAACAAGCTTGAGCCGCAGAACCTTCTGGGTTCGATCCCCAACCCGTGCCCGTTTCGATTGAGGTGGGTTTCGTACCGGTATGGGTTCGGTAAATCCCCACTACTGCATGGTGCACGTTAAAGATCCCAGGTTAGTGGTTGTACTACAAAGGTTAAATTTCTCATCTACAGCTAAGAGACAAGTCACCCCCGATAAGGCGTACTAGCATCAAGATCTCTAAACATACACACAAACCAATTTTTTATACCTCTTTACCACCCCACTCTCCTCGCGACGTCATGCATCACGCTACGCACGAACTGACCCCGGCAGGTTTTCGTAAAAACTAGCGTTCTAATGCTAGTCCTTAAAGTGAGTTACTTCGCTCCAAGCGCCCGAGTGCGGCCGAGTTGGGAAATCTTGTAAATTCATGATTCAATCTGGTACGGTTAACAATCTTATCATTTGTTCGTACATTCACCAGTGGCAATGACAGCTGAAGAAACGAAGGGCGTACTAAATACCAAATATTGTATTAGCGCTCCTCGGCGAGTGAGGCTGCGGAAATAAGAACGTCTTTCAGTGTTCCTTCTGTAGCGTGTTGTTGGCTCACGCTTATGGTGTAAGCAATACTACACGGCTATGGGTACAAAACCGCCCTCTCGCAGCCGTCGCACACTCTGCGGTACCTTTATTATATTATTGTTATTATTATTAACAGGTACAAGTTCGCCTGATTGCACGTCTGTTCTAGCTTTTGTTTTTTCATAACATGGGTGTAATATTTCCCTCCTGACAACAATTGGAAATTAGTGGCCCCAGATTCTCCTGCCATTGTCCGGAAATGCGAGCCTTCACGCCGAAGCTCTTCCGACGCTTTCTAGAGGGACCACTTTCTCGACAATGGTGAATTAATGGATGCCAGCGAACCATTGAAACGCGGCAACGTCGAGGATTGGTAATGTCCTCCGAAATCCACGCTTAGCGATTAGCATCGCTCGTAATCCTCCCTTGGGGGAGGGCCCCGCGGTCTTCCGGCAGCTACCTCACGTAAGGTTACTCTACTAGAGTACGGGAGAGGGAGCTCATAAATGGAGTGCCTAGATTGCAGAGTGTTTCCAACGGCTCGATCCCGGGTCACATGAGTTATGCGCCGCGTTAGGCACATGAGCTTCCAGGTAGTCACGAAAGCGTCGATTGTTTGCAAGCGTCTCCCGCCCGCTTTCCTCCCTCGCCACGTGACAACGCAGCGCATGCGCACTCAGAGACCACTCTGTGGAGGCGGCGTTTGCCATTGCATTCCAAACGCTCTCTCCATGGTTGGAGTTTCTCCATCTCTTGCATCTGAGGCTCTCTGTTCGTAAACAACCGCGTTGCGCGTGCACCCGAAATTATTTACCTCGGAAACCGCATTTCGCATCCGAATCCCGACTGGGTATTTAATCAAATGCGGGACCCGTGGCCCGTTTAGTACGGCACACAAAGGTATGCCTCGCTTCGTTGCCTCAGTAGAGTTTGCGTTCCACCGTGCCCGATGGAGGCTGACAATACTTGCCATGAGAATAATTTCCGCAAAATCTTTCCATTAAAAAGTAACAGTTTACTCCACGCCGAACAGAAGCTCAGTCGGTCAACATCACCTGGTTAGAAATATCTAGGGCTTTTGTGTGTTTTTTGCATGGGTGGTTACTACGTTCGTCACTTGTTGCACTAAACGGAAGAGGCTCCGTCAAAACAGTCTTTTAAAATTATTTTGCGGCGTATCACCCCCACGTTATAGTCGGGTCCCATTTTACTAGCATTAATAATAACAAAATATGAAACTAATGAACAAATGTGAGCTCCCGGGTTTCTAAACGTTCTTCCTTGACGACAGCGACTTAAAGTGCCCATGAAACGATTTTGAACTTCTACTTCTGCATTAGCTGTAATCCTCAATTCAAAAACTTGCTGAGAAATCACGTGGTCGTGACACGCTACAGCACCGGTGCGACGACCCCAAGCTTTCACCGTGTGTTTTAAGCACACCATGAACTTGAGATTTGCAAGTGCTAGTTAAGTTCCGCCAGGGCGCTCATTGGCCACGAACGCGAATTCAAATATACGTCGAATAATCGATTGTTGGCAAGCGCATGCGTCCCAGTGACGCACCTCTCGTGTTCAATGCGTGAGATGGAGTCGGCTCACGTCATTTTGGCGCCACTGACGTGCTTTGGGTGCCGCGGATGCATCACAGTGAAAAGGCTGAGAACCTTCGACGGAAAGGAGCTACAAAATAGTCCGCTATATTTTCAAAAAGTTTTTACCCTAAAAACTGGCTTTTGATTTTCTACCCCCTTTCTGTTGACCCACTAAACGATATGTGAATAGGTAAGGCCCAATTTATAATCATTTATCCCAGCTCAAAATTGATTTCATGATCGCATGACACCGGTACCACATCGCAGAACCGACCTACGCTCGAGAGGGCGACATCATCTGAAAGCGTATTATCTTCCTTTTTTTCTCTTTTTAATGCGGAAGCATTAGTTGTCCCATGGAGCGAGCCGACGACATCAGCTTTGAAGCCGCGCCAAACGGCACCTTAAATGTTTTCGCCGAGTGAAGCCAGCTCCCAGCTATGAAACAACGCGAAAAGCCCAGCCAAACGGCACCTAGTTTCCCTGATCCCAAACGAGGCGGAGTAAAGCTGGTGGATTTCGGCTTCGGTCCCATTAACTGGCGCGCGTCGACAAAGGCTCCCGGTGGCCGCTGCGCGTCGGTTTCAACGACCGCCACCCGCATGACTCCGCGTGTCCGTCCAGCGCGCCGGTAACACGTACCGTCCAAGGTCAGAGCAGCGAGGAGAGGGCGCGCTCTGCCGTCGATGCAAATACGCTGCAGACGGAATAAGGAAGCGGCAAGAATGAGGTGCGTGCTTTCGCACTTGATCACAGCCTATAAGAGAGAAGAGCTTAAATATATCTAGAGCCTTTTTTTCACATAAAGTGAAGTGGGAAATATTGCGCGCGAGAACACACATAAAAAATAAACAAAAATGTATCTACATATAATCAACAACTTTAGAAGAGTTCTTCGATAGGGCGAATAGATTACGAGCCACCTTTAAAATAAAACAAGAAAAGTTCCTAACAAAACGTTAATCTCTTGTTTAAAATTATCCATTGGTATATTCTTTGGGAGTGCACTAGCATGACCCTTGGTAACGCCACACGCATCCCCCTTCAGGAAACTGTAGCGCTCTCACTCTTAACTTTTCTCGTTTGGCTTTCTCTTTTGCTTCCCTCTATTTTTGCTGCATCTTTTTAGCCTCGTCACGGAGTTGGTGTTACCGTTTCCCGAAGGGGGACGTATGTGGCGTTTCCCTAGGGTCATGAGAACGTATTCCTTTAAAATACAGCAATGGATCTTACTGCAATATTTTTTCACCTCTTCTCTGCACTCTGCCTGTCGAAGTACGTCGACGCCCTTGGATACGGTTATCCATATCACTCGTAGAAAAAACCCATCCATACCACTCGTAGAAGGAACCGCATTCATATCCGTCGTGGAGGGAACCGCATCCATCGTTTTATCTACGCACACACACACACACACACACACACACGCACACGCACACGCACACGCACACACACACACACACACATCACATCACATCACATCACATCACATCACATCACATCCCACATCACCTCACATCACATCACATCACATCACATCACAGTTCACGTACTGCTACTAGGAGAACCTAGAGTGAACAACCGGGGACGGCATGAGCCGCAACCGAGGCACGCACGCATTCCACCGCGCCGCGGCTTAACACCCCACTTGATAACAAAGTCGTAGTGCTGAATGATAAGGCGTCATCCAGAGAAGGCCAACGCTGGACACCAATTGGACACGATGATTGCGTCAACGTTCGGCCCTGTCTAGACTTGAAGCTGAGCGATTTCAAGATCTCAAAATCACGTCCGGTGAGAAAACATCCTGCTTCTATTACAATTAAAGCGTTATACAACGAAAAAAAAAGGATTTGTGTTGCTTGACTGCAATATATAGAATGAGACCCATGAGTAAAATAATCATCGTTACCAATGCAGACTCGGCGCCCGACTGATTCGCGCGATTAGATGGTGAATTGTACCAAGCAACTTGTTCAACTTTGATGAATCAACAGAAACGCACCCCGCCGTTTCACTTCTGATCCTGACAATAAACAGCGAAGTGTGGCGGGAAAACCTCCTGATAGGAGATATACTCCTAGAACCAAGATTCTATTCCAATGACTATGTTATCATTAGCGCCCGAGATAAGAGTAGCTAGAAATCATCAATCTTGTTTCGAATACTTATAAAATTGACTTGTAAAACTTCTAGATTGTTCTTATCTGCATTGCTTAATCTTGAATACTTCGATTGTTAAGTGCCATTACGTTTAAGAAAGAGTGTGACTAGATAGACGTAAAACACTCCGTCACCTATGTGCAAGCCATTATACCGAAGTTGAAACTTGGCCTTTTATGTTTTGGCAAATTAGAAGTATTTCAAGCTCATTTCTAGTTTTCATTGAAGAGTCTTCGTTGAGCGAGAAGGCAGTGTTCATTAATTTGGACGCGCTGAACAAAATCTTTTTTTTAGATTGAACGATGCAGATTCCACGATGATAGGCCTGTTTTTTTTAGGGTGCAACACTCCTAGCCTATTAGCGGCGAGATGTTTCGGTGGCGCCTTCGTTCGGTTACCTTTCGTGACGTGGTGGAAGTTCGATGGTGTTTGTAATGAGCAGGTGGAAGCCTGAAGTCATAGCGCTCTCAAAGCAACAATGCCAACACCATTGAAATTGAAGCTCTTACATTTCTCTTATTTCCGTCGAAGAGACATTCTTTGTTGACGTCATAGTCAGCATTCGGCCAATTGTGGTGGGCCGACCACAGCGACGCTTTCGATCGCTCACGTCGCCAATAGACAATTACAAGCGTGGCGCCTCACTGGTGCCCCATGCGTGCAAACATGTCCAGCATGCGCGTGAACGTAGCATTGGCAAACTTGTAATTGCACGCACCTGCCAGCACGAGCAGAAACATGGCTGCGGCCAGATGCCCTGCTTGGAATCGTCTATATGTGCGTTCCAGACACGAGGCATGAAACTTAAACGGCAGGTACCTTCTTGAAAGGTGAAATAACCTTATTTTTCAGAGGCAATCCACGTTTCTCCAGAAATGTCAGCTATCCCATAAAAAATAGGATTCGATCTCCTCGTGTGACCATCATGATTGTTACACTGCGAAGCCAAGCTTTCAACCTTAGAAGCCAATTCAGCTGAAGAGGTAAGAGGACAATCCCCGGGGGGGGGGGGGGGGGGTCATTTCGCAATTGCGAAACAGACGCCAAGTTAGTTTCTACCGATGAGAACCTGGCTGTTAATGCTGTAAGCTTTTCGTCTTCGAATTCTAGCTACTCTGAATCGTTTTCAACTCGGTAAGAAGAGCTATTTAACAGACCTATAATTGAGGCAAAGAACCAGCCTTTGCAAGATAAGCTTCTGCTCATCTTTCGTTATGGGACCCGGGTTAGACTCAATGCCCTCCGCTAGCGTTAGCAACATTTTTATAAACTTCGACAAAAAATAAGACACACTGCTTGGACACAGCAGCAGAGCAAGACATCTATCGTCACTTGGAAATATCGACACTTTTGTTTTACTAGGTGTAGATGGTTGAGCGTGGCGGCAAGGACACCAAGAAGCAGCAACAGCTGCGTAAAAACAGATATGGCTAAAGCGACATCTTGGAGGTTGCCCTGCCGAAGTATGCATTCAACTAACTACAGCCAGATAGAAACAGCAGTTACAGACTACGATAATTAGTGGACCGACTGTAGTCTACTGTCTACGGCCAGTCCGAGCGTTTATTGAACGGAATCCAAGCTACAGTAACTACAGCCAGGTTGAAAAAAAACGACCTCTGAGCATTTTGTTCGGCGTAAAAACAATTCCATAAGCACCTGTACGATAGAACTTTCAATGTAAAGACAGACCACCATGCGTTGACAATACTATTTGATTCAAGGAGACAGGGAAGTGCTATTCTAACAACCAGACTGCATCGATGGTTGACGTTCCGGGCCGATTATCATTACAAGCTAAAGCATAAGCCAGAAGCAGCTATCGGCCACGCCGGTACATTTTCGCGACTACCCATTAGCAAACACTAAGGAACATCCGGAAGAGATTCTTTATTAATGAGTTAGCATTACAACACTCGTTTTCACGAAAAACCGCCGGTGTCAGTCCGTGCCTCAGCGCGATGCATGACGCGGCGAGGATGGTGGGATGGTGGGGAGGTATAATAAATTGTGTTGCCTGTACGTTTAGACAGCCTACTACGCCTCATCGGGTGACATGTCTCTTAGCTGTAGATGAGAAATTTAGTCAGTGCAGTACAACCGCTAACCTGGGGTCTTTAACCTGCACCACGCGGTAGTGGTACACGACCGCGTACCGGTACGAAACTCATCCAACTAGACCTATTGCAATATTACCCAAGCATCAAGGAGAATGCATGTATTGTTGTTCCACGCGTCGCACATGCTGGCGTCAGCAGTAGTAGCTTTTCTAAAGAAAATACCTAAAACGAAAGGCATCTTGCAAGCGCGTTCGTCAACGCTTTATTTTGGTTATCTACTTCGAATCTTTTATACGGAAAAGGCGTGTGCGTGTGGCGCGTGGAACACAAATCTCTGCATCCTCCTTGATGCTTGGGCCATTTAGCAATAGGTCTATTGATAGGGGCACGGGGTGGGGATCGAACGCTGGAGGTTCTGCAGCACACGCTTTCGCTCCACAGCTCCGAGCTGCGACACGTTAGATTAATCGGCCACGAATTATTTTTTTAGATCTTTATTTACTCGGCCACCGATCCCCGTGAGGACGTATCGTGTTTACAATGGGTCACCACGGCGGCGGGGAGAGATGGAGAGGCTGACGCATGCTGACGTCAGCACTTTGAACCAATACGAGCGCTCGCACAGCTGGTGCGTAGCCAAAGACGCGCAGGCACCGCGCTGCTTTGGAACGCGGCCCAGCTTAATTGCCGCTCCGTCGATGGATGTGGTTCTTTCCACGAGTGATATGGCTGTCCGTATCCAAGAGCGACGACGGAAGAAAGCTGAGGCCACACTTTCATTGAATTGAATCGAATGGATATGTTATCACATTTCCATCGGATCGGTCCTATTGATCGTCAAACCAATTTGTATCTCCGGTTAGTGAGTTGCCACTCACAGCTAAGGACATCAAGCGTGAAACAACCCGTGGCGATCAGTTAGGAGTCGTTCGAAACATATGGCATAGCTGGGACAACACCTTGAACAACGTCTTGGTATAACAAAAATGAAAGCCGTAGCAGGGTCGATGGTTTGGTGTCCTAGCACAGACGACACTCGAACATACTTTACGGGAACGTAAAGTATGTAAAGGTGTCCTGCTCGCAGCACGGCCTGCACAATTGTCATGGCAGAGGCTCTGTAAAAATCCATGGAAGAGAACTTATATTTTGCCAAGAAGAAGGAAATATGTTTCTCGTTGCGATTTACACTTTCTCAAAGTGTTTAGAAGTCAAGGTCATGTACTCAACGACAGCCGCAAAAACGGTTGGAACTGTCCGTTCTTTGTTTTCATCGCACGGGTTGCCGATGGAAGTAGTGACGGAAAACAGGTTGCAGTTCTGAGCAGCAGAATGGCAAGACTTCCTAAAAGCAAACGGTGTCAAACACACACTCACGCCATCTTATCACGCGCTCTTAGAACTGGGCGGCAGAGCGTGGTTTACAGACAATAAAAAAAGCACTGCTCACGTTGTTGCTTGAGTACAAAGGGAAAGGCAGTACAATGTGACTACAGCATCGAATTGATAACTTTGCATTTCCGTGTCCTACAGCACCACACACGTTCACGGGAAAGACCCTCCGGAATTGTTTCTGAGATGGAAAGTGCGAACACGCTTATTGTTGCTTCGGACAAGTATGAAAATTGTCTTGGTTGAAAATACAGAAAAATTGAAAATGTATGCTGATAAGCCTCGATCTAGACTGAGATCTTTTGTCGTGGGTTACCGTGTTCTGGTCCGTCCTGTGCGCGGTGATGTGTTGAAATGGTTGCCCTGTAAAGTGACGAAGGTGAGGTCACCATGCACATATGTGGTGGTCGTGGGAAAGAAAGTGAGCTTTGTGCACGCAGATCATTTTGTGACATTCTTCCATTGAACCCTCGCAGCAATCTGATAGCAGCCCCGAGTTAGGCATGCCGCATGCTTCGAACATAGTCGGTACTCTCGCTGCTAGCAACTACAGCAGTTACCAGCCTGCGCAGCGTAAAATCTACACGGCAACCCAGTCGGATGAAGCAGTAATGAACCACCAGTGGCCGTACAAAGAAATACTAGAGACGCTCGACCTTCTGATCATTTGGCATTTGATAGTTTTTAATATTAGTTGGAGAGGGAGTGTTATATCGGTATCAAGGATCCGATTAGCAATGTACCATGATATATTCGCTTTTACGTAGAACGTCATCGTGCTTGTGCGCATGTGCCGGTCAGCTCTTATTAGTATATATTGAGCCGCTCGTGTGTCCTTGGGTGGTTGGTTTTATGCTGCCAGCGTCGCACCTCATAATAAAAAGGTTCAACCAACAGCCGTCTCGGACCTTGAATATAACAGTACGAATTTCCAAATCAACCTACGCTCGAGAAACGACACATCCTGAAAACATATGTTTGTTGTTGTTGTTGTTGTTTTTTTTATGTGAAGGTCGCGAACTTTTGTGCGCAAAAACACCAATCTAAACAAAATGTATCTACGTATAATAAACAAGTTTAGAAGAGTTAGCCCATACAGCAAAGACATTACGAGCCACCTATCAAAAGAATAAAAAAAAAATAAAGGCCCTATCCAAATGTCAATCTCTAGTTTAAAAAATTATCTACAAAAATCTAGTTCTATTTTTTTTTTTTTTTGCGCCAGAAGTTTTGTTTAGCTTATTCAGAATGATGGAATATTTTCGCACTCTTCACGGTTCCTTCACGGGTATTCGAGAATTTAACTTTTTGGTTCGGTGAACATTTTATATTAAAACACCGGGACCGGAGATAACGCGTAGACACCACTTTTGCAATCCAGCACCGATGACAGCTAGGGCTCTTTTTGCCTTGTATAGACCCTGCACCTGTGCTCTTAAAATAAATGGCACAGACATCTGTCTTCGACTGTTCTAACCCATTTTTGAATGCAGCGTAATTCAGAAAAAGTAAAGTGAGACCCGTCCTATGAGGGCAACATAGCCTACTTTCCTTTCACACTCCTTCACTGCCCCTCCATTTCGTCAATACCACAATCTAAATCGCTTTTTTGTATTTGTAGTTCCTGTATCGACTCTTCTTCCCAAAACGTTTTACATGGAAGCAGTTTATGGCTAGGATCCCATGGATTTTTTGTGTGCGGCAACAAAAATGACGTCACGGCTTCGTAAGGTCATGTGACGTCACGACTTCATGACGCCATGACTTCGTGACGTCATTTTTGGATGGCAGCAACAATGACGTCAAGGCTACGCAACGTCATTTGTGTTGCCGCCAACGTTACTAGATTACCTCAGTTATGGAACTTCCGCGGAAGGGGGTACCCAGCCCCCCCCCCCCTCACTCACTTCAATCCGCCTGGAGTCGTTCAAAGCGCCATCTACATTTTCGTTTCATAACTGTGCGTTCCGAAGAGCACAGCTGAGCGCCCAGTGGCGATCACAACGCCGCCATTTCTTCCGCAGCGGTCACTCGAGGGACTGCACGTGACATCTCATGGCCTCGGAGATTCCGGAATCGAGATCCCGGAATCGGGATCTCGGAGGCCATGGGCATCTATTTTGGCTTCAATCAACCATTTCGGAGCCGAAACAGATACGGTAGAAGAGGTTACAGGGTGCCACCCCCGCCTCCCCCAGCGTACGCGTCACGATGTATCACCGAAGTTAAAATGCACCTAGATCGGGACGCGCTACCTGAAATCCCTGCTGAGGCATAATTGTAAAAAAAAAAAAACAATATTAATTGTGCTGCAAAACCTTGAAAACTAAAAATTTTAGAAAACATCAAGGGCTTCCCATTTTGTACGAAACTCCAATAAAAGTTACTACAAAAAGAGTTTTTTTTGCGTTGGTTTTTACGTTTCTAGTAACGTTGAAACGAAAGTATCACGATGCAGTTACCAAAGCAGCCGTCCGGTGGCGCGTCGAGCGACTCGGGCTAGAGTGTCTTCATACACATGCGCGCTTTTGCTTGAGTGGTGACATCTCAGCCATTTTTCCGCCCAATTGTTTTTAATGCATTTTGAAGTGCGCGCAATCCGGTGTCACTCAGCTCGAGCACATAGCCTTGGCTAATGCATTGACGCCATTTTACCGCCCCAGTCACGCACCGAGTGCGCCAGAGGGTCACGCGCTGGCACATTGACGGCAACATTGGATGTCTTCACCCTGAGACAGACAGACATGTAGGCACCCTACTCCGGGCGAGTTGTGGTGAGTGAGGGGGGTACTGTTCGTGCATGCAGCGTCTATGAACAGTTCCGTAGCTGAGTTAATCTAATAACGTTGGTTGCGCGCACGCGAAAAATGACGTCACAACTTCGTGCCACGTGACATCAATTTCCCCATTGAATTTAGCGGGGAAATTGGCGTACCGTGACCTCAACCATTTCTATTTCCCCGCTAAATTCAGCGGGGAAAATGACGTCACGACTTCGAGTCACGTTGCCCATGATCACATTCAGCGGCCAGAGGAGAAGAGGAGGAGGGAAGCGCACCGCTCTTTCTTTGTCGTCGTTCCAAGCCCCCCGCTTGCGTGCCTATAGACTTTTCCAAAAAGAGCGTGTGGCCGGTGCCATCTTGAGTGTTCGTGCGTAGGGCGCGTGCTTTCCTCGCATTCCCAAGCAACAAACATGCACGAGCTGGGCTGTGAAGATCGCACGCTGGACTGTGATTTTGTAAACATTGGAAAGGTCTATACTCTGTTTCACCTTGTGTTGTACCGCAGGAAAGGCTATAAGCGCGAGCTCCTTGGTCTGGGGCACATCTCGGCGGCACAAGCTCTCGTGCACCAAGGGCAGCTGCCAACGCTATGAGCTCGCGCTTCTAGCCTTCGCTGTGGTACAGCATAAGGTGAAACGGGGTATAGTTTCCTTCCCTTCCGATGGGTGGCAGTCCCGTCACGCGTGTCTAGTTTCCTCCGGCTTCTCGGGGCGGCGTTAGTCCTCGACATGCTTGTGCGTACCGATCGTCACGATGGCCAATGATCAAGAGAATAAATGTGTTCGCATTTTTGTTCAAAATTCTGTGTCGCGTATGTGTCGTGTGCTAAACAGCTTCGTTGATCATCCGCCTTCACAGAGTGGAATGGCTCTTCATTGTTTTTTTGTTTAGACGGTCATCACTCGACTCATCTTACATTTTTTTAATTGTATTCCTCTCTATATAATCTCCTGCCCCTATATACCTCTCTGCCGTCTCTACATTTTTCTATTAGTTATTTTCTACTTTGCCTTTCGGCCTTTCTTTAAGTACAATCCTATTTCAGGTTTAAGTATCTTTTCTCTTCTTCCTTTTCTAACTAATCCTTGTTTAAATTAAAAACATCCCAGGTCTACTTCCCGGCAAACATATATCCTGTTTTCTAATGTGAACTACTCGTAAGAACATTTCCTGCAACAAGTTCATTTGTTTGCATGATCCTTTTCCTGCTTCACTTCATTGTACGTTCTAAAACACCCAATTTCTATCCGCTCTTCTTTGAACGTTTTCTTTTTCTGGATTCAATATACCGATCTCACCAACAAGTTTGGCCACGCCACCACAGCCCAATGCATCCAGGGAGTCTTTTTGCACGGTGGACGACCTCGCTAGACCTCTGCAAGGCAGAGGTGGCAGCGGACGAGTCGGCATGAACCGTCTCGTGCGCTGCCACCTGCCTCCCGGGAAAATGAGGTTATGGCGGTGTCGCAAGTGTTGACGGTAACGCGCCACCTTTTTCGGTAACGTACTCGTTTTGAAAGCAGTAACGGGTAACGTACACTTACGTTACTTATTTCAAGTAACGGGTAGCGTAGTTACGTAACTCGGTAGATGTTCTTCCCAAAACTTGAAAGAAAAGTACGTTTAATTTTGTTTGTGTGTTTCTATGCTTTGTATTACCCTTAGTTCAAACGCAGACGACGCTACGAGCTGTTGGGATCAGTCGGACAGCGTGGGAAGTGCACCATCGTGGCGTTCTTCGTGTTTCTGAACGTGCTCTATCGTCGCTGAACCAATCATAAACAAAAAGGTCCAGTGAGTAACGCTTTTGGCGCCGCTTGATTGGCCCCTATTAGCTTGTAGCTTTGGCTGTGTCTGGACTTATACTAAAACGAATCATTAATTATTGCACTCATTCCACATATCTTAAAAATTCTGCCTCTCTTTACTCCCTCCAAAACGTTCCACTTTAGAAAAACACCAACGTCCACGCCTTTTGTCTAAGTGGTGAAAACGCTGTAGCTGAAAATACGCTGTGTCCGTTCATTTATAAATAAAGAGTAACGCAAAAGTAACGTGTGTTACTCTATATCGGTAACGGTAATGTCAACGCGTTCTTTTTATTTCGATGTAACGACGTGCACCACCCGAGGTGGTGCACGTCGTCCGGCTGAAGCCGTATTACGAACGATAGCACTATCCAGCGTCGTCGACGAGTGAACTGTGAACTGTGAACTGTGAACTGTGAACTGTGAACGGTAAATTGTGGCTCGCGAGTCTGCTGTCCTTTAGTTGTGGATTTGATTTGTTTCTTTTCATGTTGTGCTGCATCGGGACGACGATGCACTTTTTTGAAAGGGGGAATAATGCCGCGGGCGCAGCGGACCAAGCAGGCAGCGCGCCCGTGGCATAACGGTTATCGCGCTTGTCTTCCATGCAGAAGGCCAGGGTTCGATTCCTGGCCGACCCTACACATTTTTGTTGACGCTGTGATGTGATGTTCTAGTGAATTCGAGAGCCGCCTTGCTTGTTCGAGGTGCGAATGTTCTACGCGTCGAACTTTCTACGCCGATTATGCCAGAAGCCCACGCGTGTACAGTCGGGAGCAAAAGTTTGCGGGGCACGGGAGTGTCAGCCGAAATGACTGGCTGCGCCTTCTGACGGCGCGCTGCCGCCCTCAAGATTCACGTTTCGAGAATGTGCTTCCTTTCGTGTTCGCAGATCACATCTTTTTTACTCGCTTCCGCCCGACATGCACGAGATAACCAGGACCGCCGCAAGGTGCCACTTTGTCAGTCATCATGCCGAGCGTCTGCCTCAGCCACCGTGATGGGTGACGGAGATCGCGCATGCTACAGATAGCATGTTCGCGGCACCTTTTGCCAGTCCCTGTTATCTCGTTGGCGTCGAACGGAAGCGAACGAAAAAAGCATGACCGCGAAAAAGAAAGGAAGCGCGTGCGCAAAGCGTGAGTCCTGAGAGCGGCAACGCGCCCAGAGAAGGCGCAGCCAGTCTTTTCGGCTGGCGCTCCCGTGCCCCGCAAACTTTTCCTCCCGACTGTACATAAGGGCTTCGCGTGGGGAACCGAACTCGGTTTCGCCTCAGCGTTCGATCTTGCTGCTTCGCCTCCTTCGACGCCCGCGACGCTCTGTTGTTATCATTTGTTTCCTTTTTTTATTTTTGGGCACAAGTTCGCCCCATTAAACGTTTAGTTTATTCAGTTATTCGCCGCCTCATCACTTGTCCTTCGTGACAATATTTTTCTGCGATGTGTAGCAGCGTACTCTAAAAAAGGAGTTTCCTCTGGATTCCGATGGCATTTGGTTCCTAGCAGTTGAAAACGATAATTGTGTGCCTTTTGATCTTGTCATGTTGCTCTGCCTTCACAGCATATGGAGATGTCTCTAGGCTGTTCTTCATGCAGATGTTGACACGAGACCTGTGGGGGAATACCTTTTCGAGTCTGTCCGTTATATTGTCGAAGTTTGGAAGGTTCGATCAAATGTCCCGGAGTGGTTACCAACAATGGAAAAACTGTTAAATGTAAATTTTGTTTTTAACCATGCCACGTCAGTCGGTAAGCGATTCACGGCATTTTTACAGCACTGTATTTTTTGCCTGCAATTGTCAATGTCGGCAATAAAAAAAAAAATCGGTGGCCGAGTGGTCTAGCGCACACCAGCTCGGAGCACGTGGAGCGAAAGCTCGCGCTTTAGAACCCAGGGATCCTTAAGTTCAATCCCTGCCCATTTCGATCTGGATGAACATCGTACCGGCGAGTGGTCGTGTATCACTACTGCGTGGTGCACGTCAAAGACCCCAGGCTAGCGGTTGTACTGCCCTGGCCAAATTGCTCATCTACAGCGAGTGACTCGTCGCAACTTTAAAATGGCTGACCAACGGCTCGCTGTATAAATATCCACACAACCCGAATTAATATTATTTTCAACCCTTCCCTCGCGTGCCGTACCCTTCCAACGCAAAAAAGGAACAGGAACTTTCATATTTTGTCCCTTTAAACGCATGATTTACGAATGTCGACCAATATGGTACTCAGTGACTTTTTTTTATTTTCCACGGCTTTAGTTTTTATTGCGATTAATTATGTACGCTTTTATTTCAATATTGATTTCTTTAAA
>JAZHYW010067475.1:0-19227 GCA_037355805.1 Ixodes ricinus | reverse complement strand
CCGCGCAATTAATTTACTATTAGCCTTTGCCTGGTGCCGTACGGTACGTGGACGAGGTCCATTAGCGTCAGGTCACGTGGCCGCTTGTTCTAAAAATCGAGTTGAGGAAAGGAAAGCTGTATTTTTTCCTTTTATTTCTTTCGTTTGCCATTGAGCGCAGAGGAAAACTAAAGAGTGCTTTTGCAAGTTATCAACGTCAGGGATTAGCTCTTAGCGGTATTTACTAAAAGTACAAATAATGTTGCACGACCAAATTTACATATACTTATCATTGAGGCACCCAAACACGTTTCTGTTTTTTCTGAAGTGTCTAAGAAAGTTGTTCCCGACAAAAGAAGCTTTGAAAGGACTAAATGTGACTTAAGAATCGACGATAAATCGAACTACAAGTGTGTGCGGGAGGGATACCTGAAAATAAAGATCCTAATGTTCTCAGAGGGACAGCCGAACTTTGGCGGCCGCTCTAAATCTCACAGGATTGTCGTTCTCAAGTTCTCCCCCAAACTTTGACCACCTCTGTATTTTGTTTAAACTTCACAGTATTTGGGTGCAAAATAAAAAAAGAGTTGAAGATTACTGTTAACAAATGCCAGAAATATAACCGTCGATTTAACACGCCCAAACGCAGAAGGGAGTCGCTCAGGAATAATTAAGGATTCTCTGGGAGAGCATTTAAAAAATAAAAAAGGGGTGTGTAAAGACATATTGTGTTGTAAAGGTTCCTCTGCACTGCATCTTCGGCACAGAGCAGAAAACGTGGTTCCGGAAAATACTTTGTTTGAAAAGACGCTGCTGCCAGAAAGCGCGTTTTTGTGGTCCCAGACGCACGCGCCATTCCCCACGACGCTGCACCAAGCGGGAATAATTTGTGTCTGCACTGAGCGCGAACCTTCTGCAGTGCGCATTTTACACAACCGGATTTGATTTTCTCAGCAAGAACAAATCGCAATGACCACCAGCATATAGTGCGATGACGTCGCGTGCAAACTATGTTAAACAGTTAAGTTTTCTGGTAAAATTCGGTGTTCTCAACACTCGCAAAAGTGGATGTCCAAATTGAAAAGTTGTGCAGTATATAACAGTCACACGATGATATGCGGCAGCCTAATGAAATGGTAGAGCGCACATGACTGATAAAGCACAGAGATGTAAAGAGAGGACCCAAAACAAGTGCACAAAAGACCGAATATAGCATTAGCTTCCCGAGACAGTACTTTGCGAAGTTTCGAGTTCGTGCAAGCCGATGTCCAAATGTGTAGAAATATAGTGTCCGTCTTTCGTGCTATTTATGTGTATTTATGAATATAATTGCATGCATTTTTATGTATTTATTTTGTCCGTAAGGCGTTGTGTCTGCGATTATTTAGAAGAATGCCATTTCTTCTTTATCTTTCTGAACATTTCGCGTATTTGCCTTCAGATCTAATATGTGAAGACGCAGTTCTTTTTTGGCATACCCCACGACCCGGGGTTTCTCACTGCCAATCAGCGAACAAAAAAGCACGTTTCCGCAGAGTCAACAGCTTGTGTTTTCGAGTGTCGTCCTCCCGCGTCGGTCTCAAGCGGTTATGGGAACTTCATAAGTCAAATTTATTGATGACAATAGAAATATATTTAATAACTGACTGAAGATTTGACAACATAAATAAAAAACCGATCACCTTAAAGATATACATCATAAGTAAATGCACCCCCAAATTATCTGAAATATGCTTTGCAAATCTTTCCCAGCGTTTTTATATGATTTTGAAGCTGCTTCAAATAACTTATGTGTTTCTGACACATGTTTAACTCTTCAAACATATAGGTCTCATTTTGCATATTTTATGTTATGAACAACAATTTTATGTGTCTGTGGCAGTGCTGGCGGTAACACGTTACCAATAATGGTGCTACCGAAAACGCGTTAAATTTTTCGGTGACGCAGTAGCGAACTCGTTACTTTTGAAAAGAGTGGCGAGTAACGTACTTACGTTACTTATTCAAGTAACGGGTAGCGCAGGTACGTTACTGGTTACATCTTCCCAAAACCTGGGGGGGAAAAAGTACACTTAAATTTTTTTCGTGCTTGTATACTTCGTGTTGCCTTAAGTCCAGCCGCAGCCAATGCTACGGGTTGATGTGACCAATCAGACAGAGTCAAAAGGCCAGCATCATGGTGTCCGCCGTGTTTCTAAACGTATTCTATCATCGCTGAATCAGTTATAAACAAAAAGGCTTAGTGACTTGCGCTTTTGAAGCTGCTTCATTGGTCTCATCAGCTCGTTGCTTCGGCTGCGTCTGGACTTCAACTGAGGCGAAGTAGAGGCGCCAAGTAATTAATTATAACACTCATTCCACACACCTTCAACATTGTACCTGTCTTTTCCCGGTTCAAAACATCTCACTTTAGAAAAACCACAACGCCCACGCCCTTTGTCCTAATGTCGAAGAACGCTGTCGCCAAAAAACAACAACAAAACCCTGTTACCATCAATTTATGAATAAAAAGTAACGCAAACGTAACGTGTATTACTTTTTCTCGGTAACGGTAACGCGTTCCTTCATTCTGCAAGTAACGAGTAACGTATCCCTTTACTTTTTTTGGGTAACGCCTACAACGATGGTCTTTGGGCAGGACAAAAACAAAGTACACAGAGTCGCGTGGCGGAACTATGACGATTGCGCACGCGGACCGCTAGAAAGCGTCCAATTGAGTATCAGCGATGTCGAGTAAAGTACTACTTTGTTATATTTCATTTCACGACAAATCACCAACTAGCGATCATGATGCTTATCCCTAAATTGAATTTATTTATTTATTTATTTACCCTCAAGGCCCCGAAGGGCATTACAGAGGGGAGTGGGGGGAATAGGCGACAAAGGTACAGTTGATGATACATGAAATATAATACAGTAATTAATGCAGGCTTGCTCAGACACTTCAAAAATATTCACACAATGTTATAGCAGTAATACCAACTAGAAAATGGTTAATCAAAAACTAACAAACAAGGCATTTTTAAAATCAATAATACTGGTTATGGAGGCTATGTCAGCGGAAAGGCGATTCCAATCGGAGCTAGTGCGAGGAACAAAGGAGTTATAATAAGCGTTAGTTTTGTAATTGGGGATACCGACTTTGTACTGGTGATCTACGCGGGATGAAACATAAGTAGGTGGCGTTAGAAGTTCACGGCGCATGAAAGGGTTATTATGGTAAATCTTATGAAATAAAGTCAGGCGAAAAATGCGTCTACGGCTCATTAGTGTGGGTAAACCAAGACTATTTTTCACTGAAGTAACACTGGATGTACGATGGTAATTAGAGAGTATGAAACGTGCTGCACGATTTTGAACTGATTCCAATGTTGCAATGATAGTGTTATGACCGGGGTCCCAGATAGAACATGCATATTCAAGTTTAGTACGTACTAAAGTTGTATATCAAAGGAGTTTTAGTGACACCGGTGACTGTCATTTTTGAAGAACAAACCTCAAACGCCAAGTTATGCCAAAAATGTTCATTTGGTAAGCGCTACTTTAGGCCAGATTTGATCTGAGCACGAAGGTGCGTATAGAATAGAGTGGACATTTTTTTATAACTCTTTTGTGCATGATTATTCGCCTGCATCACGGTGCTAAGTATAAACAATGTTGGTCAGGAAAACAAGCGTTGTGATTGCCGCTCGGTGTTTTTAAAAAAGGTAGACTGCAAGGGCTGGGCGTAATTCTCCTAAAACTTTCATGACATTTTGAAAATATTATTGCTTTTAGCTAAGTGGTGTCGTCATCATATATATTGTGAAAAGTATTCCGTAAACTACATTTCACGATATATATGGCAAGGAGGTGCCCATTCCATGATTTTATGCCCTAATTATTTCTTAAGTTCAAGAGCCCAACTTGGATTCCACTTTTTATACTTCGACACCAAGTTGTACCAATCACGGGTATTTTAAACGACCCACCCCTGATAACCTTTCCATTCAAGTAAACTTTATGCGACTGAGGTAAACAACTAGATGTTGATTCGTACAAACACGATGTTTTGTACGTTAATCTAGCTGTTCTTTTACTATTTCATTGAAATTAAATAATGCGATTCCTTACTTTTGATACCTGAAAAAAAAAAGTTGATTGTACGAGTGATAATAAGCTATAAAGTTACTCGTTTCGCGGTTGGAAGAGTGCCTATATTGCCAAAAGAACGCGAAAAATACAATCTCAATTTAGCGGTTCAAACCGTTTCGAACCGGTCCGAATTGTTATTTTCGCTCCCAGAACTGAACCGGAACTGAACACTAAGCCGTAAACCCGAACCCAAAACCGAACCGATAAGAATTTCGGTTCGACACTCTGTTCAAGGCCAACAGCGTGTCGACGCTAGCCGGTACAGCCTGCGCCGACGTGACGTTAATTTTCAACCGGGAGACAGAGGTGGGTGTGGACACCGATACGACGCCGTGGCCTTAGCGAGATCGAAGTTCTGGAAAAGCTACTTCGGACCGTACAAGCTGCTCCGTCTCCTCGGAGACCTGAATTACGAGGTGCTTCCAGACGCAACACGATTGTCAGAACGCCACCAGCCGCGACACTAGTTGGTGCATGTCATGCGTCTCAAGCCGTTTTATGCTCGATAGGACTGAGGACTCCTTACAGATCAGACGACCCCATAGTTTACTGTATGCCGCTATTTATTGGCCGCGTGGGTGACCGAGAAGAAGCGCTTCTCCGTTCATGTAGAAGATTCGTGTTTACTCTTACACCGAGCGTAAAAGATAAGGAGGCCTGAATAGCCTTGCCGAGTCAGTCTCGCCATTGCTCATTCCAGAACATTCTAGGTTAAATGAGAAGCCGAGTTTAGTAGTTAAGGAACCGAGCGTGGCATTGCCGATTCATTCTTTCTTGCACAAGCCAGCTGTCACGCCGACGCACCGTCGCTCGCTGCTGCCGCCGTCGACGCTCGCTGCTACTTTCTCGCTGTTTGTTCTTCTTTTTTTGCACAAGTTTGGTGATTAAACCGTTACTTTCAATATACTATTCACCATCCTGTCGCCTTCGTCCATGACAATATTATTTACCCTACAGACTGCACACCAGCTCGGAGCACGTGGAGTGACAGCTCGCGCAGCAGAACCCAGGGATCTTGGGCTTAATCCCCACCCCTGCCCGTTTCGATCTGGATGAGCATCGTACCGGCGTGCGGTCGTGTATCACTACTGCGTGGTGCACGGTAAAGACCCCAGGCTAGTGGTTGTACTGCACTGGCAAAATTGCCCATCTACAGCGAGTGACTCGTCGAAACTTTGAAATGGCTGGCCCACTACACGCTGTATAAATATCCACACAACCCGTATTATTGACACCAACAGGCCTTTCCGGAAAATCCCACAAGGCCTTTCGTCAACGCCACAATCCACCGCGTGGCGCTGGGAAATACGGGTCCGTTCCCATGTACTTTCGGGCCGGCTCCTACACGTCGTACATACTGGAAGTCTCTCAATTCTTTTCTCTTACCACTGCGAGCTCAAAATTTAAACAAACAGAGCGAACACATTACACGGTCAATTAACACGTGCCCTGCTTTTTTTGCAATCTAAAATCGCCAAATTCTAAACAAACATAAACTGCTGCTTCTATTTATGTTGGCTTCTTTACGCGCCGACATGGAATTGCCGTAGTGCATTGAAAGGGTGATGGGAAACACTGCGTATTTTTGGAATGATCCATTGGCCGCCAAGATGAATGCACAAGGAGCGGTCGCTTTTCGGCTACACCTTGATGTTTTTTTGTTTTTTGTTTTTCTAAACAGATAACGCCATTTACGATCTTCCTCGCGATCATCTACTACCCGACCGGACAGCCCCTCGAGTGGTGGAGGGCCGCGGCGGTGCTGCTCTGCGGCATCCAACTCGGAGCGGTCATGCAGTCCGTGGGCCTCATGGTTGGTGCCTTTGCTCAAGCACAGGTAAGACGGCAACCAATTCACACTTTCCTTCCGACTATATTTTGGGTAGATGTTGTTCAACTGAAACACACCTTTCGTACGCCGTCGTTATTCATTGAGAATATATACTACAGACCATAAAATACAACTTGTGTAGAGGATGCTACAGACCATACGCAGAAAGTCAAGAGGGGAGTCACGACTATTCTAACCGGTACGTTATTCCCAGTATATTAAGGCCGGGATTCTAGCCAGCACCAAAGCGTGGCACGCAACTAATGAAACGGTTTTTGCCTCTGTCGCCTCCCTCGTCTGCCGCAACCCATTCCCCCTCCCCCCGCCACAACAAAACAAAAAAAAAAACGCAACGCGGAGGGCATTGCACGTTTTGCAAAATGTTTCTAAAGTCGACCCCAAAACGCCAAGGTGTGGCCCGCCCTCGTCATTCCAGTTCCACTGGGATTGCGGTAGCGCGCGATAAAATCACTCGAGAATTCGTTTCGAAGTGGAGAACGTCGTCCTAACCAAGAACACATGAAAGGCACATGAGAGGGACAAGTGCGCGTAGAACGGTTCCTCAGCATAAACACACTCGAACGTTTGTCGTGCGTCTACTTTACCGCAGGGCACTCAGGAGACCTTCTTCCTGCAATCTGCGAGAGAAGCGAGGGAATTATGAGACACAAACCTTTGTAAAGAACTGAAAAATTAATTCTGCCATGGGACACGCGAGCAAGATGAAACGTCATGCTCGGTGGCGTCCCATCCGAAGATTTCACGTTTAACACTGATTGGCTGGCCAGTAAGCGCGCTGTTATTTCCTAGAGTGTCTTTTTTTTTCTGCCAGGCAGAATAAATTCTCGGTTCTCAGTTCGCGCACTCCAGGTATCGTGTTATGCTGAATGTAGTCTTAAAAACGCCCGTGCGCTTTTTTTTTCTTCGGAGCACATGGATTCTCTACAAACTCACAGGGTCTCTTATGTTATCCCTAAGACGACTTGAAGAGCCCAAGCGCCGATCCCGGTGATAGCGAACCTCCGAAGACAGCGCGCTCTCTGACGACGCAATTTTGGCGCCATTAATCTCACGGCATGTCGCACGCCCGCCCTCCACCACTGCCGGCGAGAGTGTCCCTCAGTGTTGCCATCTTTTTTTGCGCGCAGCTAAATTGAGGCCAATAAGTCACTAAACAGTCGCTAGATTCGCCAGGAAGTCGCTAAAAATATTCGCTTTGAATTCCAAAAGCTTATTAAACCCTTTTTAAAGTAAGTGAGCCTCAAAAAATCATATCTCAGGTATTTTGAGAGGTTAAACCCACACTGAAAAAGAACTAGGACGTTTTTTATTTGTAATGTTTTATTTGGGAAACCACTAGGCGGTAAGTACGAAACTACGAAGAAGGAACAGGTACTTGTTAATTTTAACATGGAAATAATGACTGCTTTGTCTTCAAGAACAGTTCAACGAAACAGTCTAAGAAGAAGAAGAGGTTCTTCCTCGATGGCGACTGCACTCAAGTCACCTAAATCTGCCGATGTCGACGGTTCGTTGCCAGCTTTGTAGGCTTGAGCTATGCCAATTCGCCGGACAACTTCTTCTGGAAGTTCGTAGTCGAAAGCGAAAGCCAAGAGCGCTGTCGCCAGCCGAAGAGCAGCTGCGCTCTGGCTGGCAGTAGCAACGTTGGCGGAGAGCACGTAGGTACGTGAGCGCGGGAGATATGGTCTGCAGTGTTGACATTGTTGACATTTTATTTTTAAGCGCGCCGCTAAATTGAGCATATATACAAAGCAAACTCGGCTAGAGAAGCCAAACGGTTTAGTCCGCGAGCATCTCTGGAAATTGTCTCAAGATAACAAGATTGCGGATGAATACCAAAGTCGCTAAAAAAGTCGCTAGCCGCTAAATTAAGAAAATCCGCCGCTAAATGTACAAAAAATCGCGAAATCTAGCGACAAAATCGCTACAAATGGCAACACTGGTCCTCCTCTCCCGCCGGGTTTGGGCCCCCGCCAATTCTGGCATAAGTAACGCTATCTCGTGGTCCAGTGGTGAACCGTGGGTTTGGTACCTTTCGTGTCGCCGACGTGTTTTCGCTCAAGAACTGAACCAGAATTGGGGAAGTAATCTGTTACAAGTAACGGATTACTTGTAATCCGTTACTTTTTCGAGTAATTTTGTAATTACCACGTTACTTTTTTTCTGAAGTAATTTGTAATGTAGTTTCGTTACAAAATATTGGTAACGGATTACTTTAATTACTCGTTACTTCTTAAAAATATGAGCATAATACAGTAACTGGAGCAATACGAGCAGAAAATTCAGCAGCATAAAGAGAGCAAGTTCAACAAAATAGAAACATCAGGAAGAGGAGAATAGCCGAAAAGAAAACACGATATTTTTGTATGACCGGTCACTAGAACCACATGAAAAACGGGCAAGGCATGCACAAATATACGAAAGACAAATATCAAGTGAGACAACGCCGAATAGGCTCTCCGTCGCCTTCCATCGTCTTTTTCTTCTTCTCCCGGGCAGGAAAAAGCTCGCCGCGTTTGTTTTTTGTCTTTTACACCCTTTCTATCATTTCAAACCTCTTCGACGTCTCCCGCCAACTGCACAGACATCAAACGCGGGTCTGTATAGCCCCTCGAATCGCGTGTTCACAACTGGCGTAACAGACTATGTAGCCTCGCGCGAGGGGGTCGAATGCCTTTTGTCTTTGATGTGCGCCACCGTATTCCAGCAGGGGGCGTTCACACGAGGGAGAAATCCCGGAGATTTTCCGGCACGCGCATCCCACGACGAAAACGTCAGGCTTTGCGATGTTCAAAAGCCTCGCGTTTTCATCTCGTGATGCGCGCTGCCGAAGAGAAATTCCCGGGATTTCTCCCCGTGCGAATACCCCTAGGCACGTCTGGAAAAGCGCCCGGCGCGAGGCTAAAATCCTCGCCTTCGAGGTACGGACGATACTTAAACTGGTTTACTTGTCTGGGCATGGTGATCGAGTCCACTTCTCCCTTTACAGTCAACTGTCAACATAACAGGGGGGGGTAGCCATTTAAATTGTGCTGACAGGGAGAGAGAGAGAAGGTGCAAAAGTGGTGTGACCATCTATTACCACCACTTTTCTTTTGCCACTTTGTCTATGACTGGTCGAGGTTTCAATCATAGAGTGTCCGTCGTCTTTATGGCCATCTCTTAATGAGATGTTCAAAATTCAAGGAATTAAGGAGAACGGAAACCTGGAGTTTCAGTCCATAATTTGCTTGCCAAAAAAGAAAACTATTGTCATCAGCAACAGCACCAAACTCTGATCTACGGAAACGCATCAACGAAAGCTGGGCCACCTGCATTCTGCATTGGCTATAGACCGTTTCATTAGGGTCATGGCAGAGAGGGTAATAGAGAGAAAAATGCCTCTCCTCTCACACCGCGCGTCGTCTGCTCCGCCGAGTGGGCAATACCTGGCATCCGGCTGGCGTGCAAACTCTGCTTAAAATCGCGTCATTTTGGAAATTTTAAGCGCAGATGCGTAGATTTTGGTATGCCAGTTGTCGTGTAATACTATGCTAGATAAAAAGACTAACAGGGTTTAATTGAGTTGTTACCCGCGTGCAAATGAAAACAAAAATGGAAAACTGTGTCAGATTGCCGGTCTCTCCGGCGAAAAGTAAATCCGGTTGCTGCACCTTTTTTTACTATACAAAGTTCGTACTGGTGTAGGCCTTTAGCTGACCATGAGTGGAAGTCTGAAATAACAAATAAAAAGTGCTCCTGCCGCAATACACGCAGTAGTTGAGGGTAGTACTGCCGGCTGACTCAACTGCTATTCAAGTAACGGAAAAAGATGTAGCTGAGTTGATCATTTACCGAAATAGAACAACGGAGAGCTATAGGCTGGTTTTGGTGCAGCCATAACTATTCTAAGAACGCGAACCACTTTACATCGGCAGCCACGAGCGAGATTTCGATGTTCCGTACAGCCATGCCGGTCAGCCCAAAGATGGAGAATGGTTTGTCGTCTGCTAGCGGAGTCGGGCGCGTGCCCTTCTCTCGTTTTACCCCGCCGAACGCTGAATTTTCCGGATATATGGACAGGGCGCTGCTGTCGAACAAAATGGTGCCGCCCAGAGCACCAAAGCGAATGGGTCTATAGCATTGTAACGTTAGAACCAAGTTTTTCTTTCTTTGTGAATAACAGGCGAAATACCAAAGTCAAAAGGGAGCTTTCATATATCTCTTTTTTACCTCCAAATCTTGTGGCGGAGGTACACGCTGCTACTGAGCATGCGCACCGCTAGCTTTGTCTGACAATTCCAGGGATCATTTGCGGAGGCCGTAAGCCAGCGATGGCGGGTATGGTTTGGTTGCAGGTTTCGGTACTGTCAGCTTACAGTGAATGGAGGCATCTACACTCTCTTAAATACAATGACTATTTTTACAAGGACTACCATAATACGGGCGTATGAGGAATGAAAGGTAGTGTTGCAGAACATTTGTGGAAAATATCAAAATTGTTTCTAATGTGTGCTGGGTCAAGTATGCGAAAAATTGACGTGAAAGTAATCCATAACGTAACGAGTAAAGTAATCCGTTACTTTTCAGCGAAAGTAATTTGATGACGGTAATCCGTTACATTTGAGGCTCGGTGATTTGTAATCGTAATACATTACATTCTTTAAGTAACGAGCACAAATCTGGACTGAACGATGAGAAATATAATAATCGCCATCAACAGAAAGAGCTCCGCGAATAGCCAGGCCGAAAAAAATCTCCAGATTTTAAAACGGTGTTTGCGATGTGAAGCTAAGCATGACACGTTTCACAAACCCGCGTCGTGCTCTGTGTCACATGGCAAGCTTCATTTGTAAGGTTCATACAGAAACTCGTCCTACTTACACAAGAGACAGGTAGCCCACTTAAGGCATGTGTTGATACGATGGTAATTTGATTGTTTTACCTCGTTAGGTTTCTTTCAACAAAAGTTTTGTTCTCAGTTCAATGATCATCCTGAACACTTCTCTCTGTTGCGCGCTGTTTCATATGTATTGCTTAAGCATGAACCGACACGCCCACATCACAACTCTGATACATATTTTCGGCACAGTCTTTTGATAGGATCCTTTCGTAGATTCTTGAGCTTGACGCTATGAGTGGTGCCCTGCGCAGAAAATGTACACACGGACCGTTTTAACAGTGCAAACTCCAAAAATCTCTTGATCGGTCATTTTCTTACAAAGTCCGCGATGAGCCAAGTACTACAATCAACGAAGCAGCCAAAATCAGAGGTTTTCTAGAAAACACATTTTGCGCATGGACCACGAACACTGTGTTTCTTCCTTCTTGCTCATGGTCCATGCATATATGTTGGGTCTCTGAAATGCCAAGGCTCAAACTAAAATGGGTCGTAAAAATCGGTGCCTGCACGTAGCAATCTTAACCTTTCGTCGAAAAGGTATTTCACAGCTGGGTTTTACCTCGTAAAATTACAAGGTGTAGCTCCCTTTCTCCAGAAAACAGGGTAAAAAAACTTGCCATGGTCAACGGCGAGCGGCGACGCAGACGTCCCTACCGAGTCGAGTGGCGGGGCGCGTCTGGCGTACGCCACTCGACCTTTCTGCCTCATCATTTCCCGAACGCGCCCCGTAGATGCGTGCGCATTGTGGTCGAGCTCGTCGTTCCTATTCGTTAAACTCTCTCCTTTACTGAAAAGCGAACCAAAATTGCTCGTCAATATCACCAGGAGGAACAGCGTTCCAATAATTTCGTAACAAGAAGAAAGCTAGCGATTGCCTAAGAAACGCCGGCCGTTCCGGGTCTCGGGTATCTTATTAGCGCTCTTCGGCCAATTTGGTTCCGGCATTAGCGATAAGGACGCCAAATGACGGATTATGAAGCAAAAACCGTGAACACAAGAGTTCCTGCGTTCCTGAAGCTGTCAGTTATATTCATTCCTGCATTGCTGACCACAATATCCCAGGTTTTGTGTGCCCTCACTCATCCCTTCCTCTCTCGGTTTCAGACGGCGGTATTTGCCGCCACTGTCGCCTCGTCGCCGTTCATCCTTTTTAGCAGCTTCTTAGTTCCCGACTATCTGCTGAGCCCCTGGTTCCGCTGGATACCCAAGCTGTCCCCGGTCCACTACGCCTACCACGGCATGCTTCTGTCGGTGTACGGCTACGGCCGCGGCCAGCTGGACTGCGACAAAGACCTGTGCCTCTTCGAGAACCCCGAAGACTTCCTTGTTATCACCGGCACCTCTCGCATGACGCTGACCGGCATATTTCTGCCGCTCCTGGCACTCGAAGTGGTGTTTAGGCTACTCGCGTACGCACTTCTCAGGTTCAGAATTTCCAGAAAATGACAGGGCTCAAGTTCAATACCCGCGGCTTCTAATCTGTTTTTTTAATGCGAAAGCAATAATTGCTTAATGGAGCGAGCCGACCTTATCAGCCGCGCCAACCGGCTGATAAATTCCCGAAGCCGCGATCTGAGGCATTCCATCTTTGAAACCACGCAGAGAGCCACGCAAAACGGCAGTGATATGATGCTGCCGCGCGTCAGTTTCAGATTGCGCCACCCCAAAACGCAGCGTGCCCGCGCCGGAGCAGAAACGGCGCGACCGTTTCTGCTCCGGCGTGGGCACGCAACGCCAAAGCGCTGAGAGGATCAGAAGCGGCCGTGGCGCCGGGAGGATCACAAGTGGCCTCGGTGCCGAGAGCAACAGAAGTGGTCTCGCTGCCGAGAGGACCAGAAGCGGCTGCGGCGCCGAGAGCATCACAAATGGCCTCGCTGCCGAGAGGATCAGAAGCGGCCGCGGCGCCGAGAGCATCAGAAGCGGCCGCGGCGCCGAGAGCATCACAAGTGGCCTCGCGCAGCCGAGAGGATCAGTAAGCGGCCGCGGCGCCGAGAGCATCACAAGTGGCCTCGCTGCCGAGAGGACCAGAAGCGGCCGCGGCGCCGAGAGCATCACAAGTGGCCTCGCTGCCGAGAGGACCAGAAGCGGCCGCGGCGCCGAGAGCATCACAAGTGGCCTCGCTGCCGAGAGGACCAGAAGCGGCCGCGGCGCCGAGAGCATCACAAGTGGCCTCGCTGCCGAGAGGATCACAAGCGGCCTCGGCGCCGAGAGCATCAGAAGTGGTCTCGCTGCCGAGAGGACCAGGAAGCGGCCTGCGGCGCCGAGAGCATCAGAGATGGCCTCGCTGCCGAGAGTCGATCCTGCAGCGAAGCGGCCGCGGCGCCGAGAGCATCACAAGTGGCCTCGCTGCCGAGAGGACCAGAAGCGGCCGCGGCGCCGAGAGCATCACAAGTGGCCTCGCTGCCGAGAGGATCAGCAAGCGGCCGCGGCGCCGAGAGCATCACAAGTGGCCTCGCTGCCGAGAGGACCAGAAGCGGCCGCGGCGCCGAGAGCATCACAAGTGGCCTCGCTGCCGAGAGGATCACAAGTGGCCTCGGTGCCGAGAGCATCGAGTGGTCTCGCTGCCGAGAGACCAGAAGGCTGCGGCGCCGAGAGCATCACAAGTGGCCTCGCTGCCGAGAGGACCAGAAGCGGCCGCGGCGCCGAGAGCATCACAAGTGGCCTCGCTGCCGAGAGGACCAGAAGCGGCCGCGGCGCCGAGAGCATCACAAGCGGCCTCGCTGCCGAGAGGATCACAAGTGACCTCGGTGCCGAGAGCATCAGAAGTGGTCTCGCTGCCGAGTGAACCAGAAGCGGCTGCGGCGCCGAGAGCATCGCAGGCGGCCTCGCTGCCGAGAGGGTCGAAGCGGCCGCGGCGCCGAGAGCATCAGAAGCGGCCTCGCGCCGAGGGATCACGTGGCCTCGGTGCCGAGAGCATCAGAAGTGGCCTCGCGCCGAGAGGATCAGAAGCGGCCGCGGCGCCGAGAGCATCACAAGTGGCCTCGCTGCCGAGAGGACCAGAAGCGGCCGCGGCGCCGAGAGCATCACAAGTGGCCTCGCTGCCGAGAGGATCACAAGTGGCCTCGGTGCCGAGAGCATCAGAAGTGGTCTCGCTGCCGAGAGAACCAGAAGCGGCCGCGGCACCGAGAGCATCACAAGTGGCCTCGCTGCCGAGAGGACCAGAAGCGGCCGCGGCGCCGAGAGCATCAGCAAGTGGCCTCGCTGCCGAGAGGATGACAAGTGGCCTTGGTGCCGAGAGCATCAGAAGTGGTCTCGCTGCCGAGAGGACCAGAAACGGCCGCGGCGCCGAGAGCATCACAAGTGGCCTCGCTGCCGAGAGGACCAGACGCGGCCGCGGCGCCGAGAGCATCACAAGTGGCCTCGCTGCCGAGAGGATCAGAAGCGGCCGCGGCGCCGAGAGCATCACAAGTGGCCTCGCTGCCGAGAGGATGACAAGTGGCCTCGGTGCCGAGAGCATCAGAAGTGGTCTCGCTGCCGAGAGGACCAGAAGCGGCCGCAGCGCCGAGAGCATCAGAAGTGGTCTCGCTGCCGAGAGGACCAGAAGTGGCCGCGGCGGCGAGAGCATCACAAGTGGCCTCGCTGCCGAGAGCATCAGAAGCGGCCGCGGCGCCGAGAGGATCAGAAGCGGCCTCGCTGCCGACGCGATCAGAAGCGGCCGCGGCGCGAAACGATCTTTATGCCTTCGCATTCGCAGCTCATAAGAAGTGCTTTGGTGAACCTCGAGCCTTTTTTTTTACTAGAGGGCGTTTTCAGATAGATCGAACACTAGATCGAACAACCATGCCCGGTGACCATTTATAATTTTGATGAATAAAAATATTTTGCTGGCTCCATGCCCAGAAAAATAAAACCAATCCTTGTTTTCGAAAAAAAAACTGTCTTTTTGAAAAACATTTGCAAGCTTCTTCTCAGTCAAGTGCGCGTTTTGCGTATCACGCGATGTTGACATTTCGAACGGCTTCCCCCAAAAAACTGTTCTGACTACGGGTCTAGAAATATTTACTGACAAATTAGGCAGAGGACGGATTGAAAAAAAAGTATTAATTATTGAGTAATTACGGTCGTTATTTTGAGAAAAAACTCGCAAACACGGCACATTGCGCAATAACGCTCTGGATTAAAGAATTTTTGTCTCTGTATCTATAAAGCTAAGTTCTTCAAACTTTGCCAGTGTGTTGCCTTTTATATAGTGCATCTTTTCATGAAATATTGTTGTCCTGCTTAGCGGGAGGTATTTACAAGAAGTGCTCGTACATGGGCATTTAACTAAAAATGCATTATTTTGAAAATCATTGAAAAAAAGGCCTTCTTTAATAGTCTTCAAACTCTGAAATTAACGTTTATAATATGTACTAACAGAGCCTGCAAAAACATAATGCAATATTTGTGTGGCTTTTAAGTTATAAAGCGAGAAATATGGCCAAATTGACGATCACGCGGTTGCCATAAAAGAGGCGTGCACATACGCGTTCTTCACAATTTCATTATTATTAAAAAGCGTAAAAATGCTACAGGGTGGTCAAGAAAAGAAAAATTGACAGCAGAGAGGTGGACGGTAGTATTGAAGAGAAACTTCCTCATATATATTCGTACAACCGACCCAAAAATGTCCATGGGCCGGAGCGATCGAGGTGCGCCACCCTGCAACAGACGTTTCGGCGTCTGTCTAGTATTTCTTGTGTTGAGAGATAAGAAATCTAGTTTTAATACCATTGTTTGTTTTGCACCGAAAACCACTGGTCTGCGTCGGTTTGCACTGTGTCGGCGCCGAGCATGTGTAGCATCTGAGCTCATGTGAGCAGGCTGCAAGTACGAAAATAATAAATTGGATGCCGAGCTGGCTTTTCTGAAGAGTTTGGATTGTTTATCCTGTGTATCAATTTAAACTGCTTAAACTGGTGGTAAAGTCCACCGACTTAACCAGCCTGCCAAACTGGGCATGCTGGGGCAAAAACTCAGCTTGAGCTGGGACCAGATCAACCAGCATAACCAGTATGACTATATCAACCACCATGCCAAACTGGGCATGCTGGAGCAATAACCAAGTTTGGAGCTGGGACCAGATGAACCAGCATGACCAGTATGACCATATCAACCACCATGCCAAACTGGGCATGTTGGAGCAACAACCAAGTTTGAAGCTCGGACCAGATGAACCGGCATGACCAGTATGACCGCATCAACCAGCATGCCAAACTGGGCATGCTGGAGCAATAACCGAGCTTGAAGCTGGGACCAGTTTAAGCTGGTTTTTTCAATAGGGTAAGACTGTAAGACTTCATTTCTTCACTTAATTACTTCATTTCATTGACCTTGTTACCCGTATCAAAATTGTTTATGAAGCCCAGACTGTTGTACCTGAATGGGTACCTTTATTTAATACTCTCCAACATATAAAAGATTTTTGATGTAAAAACAATGATGTTATAAGAAATTGACCTAAAAAGTATTATGTATGCTCATTGTACCCACTTCCATGCAATATAGAAAAAGAAAAAGGATTGGTGGCCGAGTGGGTTAGAGCACACCAGCTCGAAGCACGTGGAGCGAAAGCTCGCACTGCAGAACCCAGGGATCCTGGGTTCAATTCCACCCCTGCCCGTTTCGATCTGGATGAGCGTCGTACCGGCGTGCGGTCGTCTACCACTACTGCGTGGCGCACGTTAAAGACTGCAGGCTTGGAGTCGCACTGCACTGGTTAAATTGCTTATCTACAGTGGGTAACAATGTCGCCATGTTCTGGCACACTAACCTCCTGCTGTATAAACTAAAGCCCCTCTATCCTGGGAAAAGTGGCGCCATTCGTTGTTGTAGAAATGCTCGAGGCACGTGCCGCGCGCCACTCCTGGGAAATTCATGGCGTCTGAAATCTAGCTCAGTGCGGCGCTGTGCCGCCATAATCTTCCCAAGGGCTGCACGTTGCACGTGCCTCGTGCATCGACGAACCTTGCGCTACTTTTGAAACATGAAGGCTTTAGTATAAACAACTAACGACTGATTTGACTTTGACTTTGTCGCCGTGTACGCGCTGTTCCGCAGCAGCAAGCATGGCACAAGGAGTGTGAGAGCGCTTACACTGCGCTGCTGAAGCGCTAGCCGGGCGCCTACTGCGGCGCTTCTGGAGCGCTAAGTGAGTGCCTACTGGAGCGCTTCTGAAGCGCCAACCTAGCGCTACATCACGCGGAAGTCGGTGCCACATGAGCGCTTCTTCCAGCACCCATGAAGCGCTAACTGAGCGCTCCGCTGTATGTGTGAACCGGCCTTAAATGTGGCATGATCCTATCTGTCTTTTCTTAGAGCGCAGCTCTTAGGCGCCCGTTTCCGGCTTGAGCGTCGTCGGCGTCGCCGTCGGCGTAACCGCAAGGTCACGTGACCCCCTTCAAAACCCTTCAAAAATACTTTGAAGAAAAACCCTTCAGGGATACCCCATAGAAAAACCCTTTAGCGCCACAGCCCTTCAACCCGTCAGACCCTTTAGCCCATCAACCCTTTAGACGCCCAAATGACTGTGAACCATAGACAAAAATGCAGTTCAAAACAATATTGAAAATTTATTGCAGACATTTAGTTGTACATGCATATTATAACTCAAAAAGGCGATAAAAAGCAACGTTTGTTCAAACCCGGCGGAAGGAGCTGTAGACGAAAGAGATCATATCAAATAGGGACAACTGACTTCTTTATCACAAAGAAAAATATCTTTCAAAGTACTCACAATGCCGTTGGGTATATTCCTGATGTACGGTAGTTCAGCTAATAAAACCGAGCAGGTGCACCTCACGGACACATACGCAGTCTCAGTAAGCACGTTTAGCGAAAACCACGAACTCGCAAGCAGCACCCGTCGCCGTTGAGAAATCCCGAGCACAGTCACGGTTTCGTCCATGATGACGTCGCGCCGGCGTCTTCGGCGTATATTTCGCTCGCTGGATGCTTCTGAAGTCGGACGGACGAAGAGGCGCAAGGAACAAGGCGGGACAGCGGCCGTCATTCGCCGTCTCAGGAACCACAGTGCCATAATCCCGGTGCGCAGGCACAACATGCGGTGGGACGCTGACCCCGACTGCCAGGCTTTGCAGCGAGTAAGCCGACACCGGCCACCATCTCCTTGAATGCGCTGAACACGATGGCGCTCGAGCGGTGCTGAAGGCGGCCAACGCCGAACTGGCGTTCACCTGCGGAACCAAGGAAGAAACTGCACGGATCAAAACAGACCAAGGGGCGAGCCCTCAATGCCATGCATGCTCACCTTCCTGAAGGAAATTGGTCCGCTCCAAACATCCGCGCCGGCTCGTGGGCTAACCGGAACCGCCAACGAGCAGAAAGAAAATGGCTATACTGACGGGCTGGCCTCCCCACACCACTCTCTCCCGCCGACCGCTGGCCTCGCAGCCCTGCACCCTCTCCCCATCGCCGGGCGGAGAGAGGGAGAGGCGCAGTGTGGGTTGCTTTTTGGGGACCGTCTCCCGCGGAGGAACCGGTTCCCGGAACGAGTCGCTCCCGCGTGCGTCCCTGTTCCTAGAAAACGCACTGCTCTCGGCTTTTTTTTTTAATTATTATTCATGGTTGCACGGATTTCGCCTCGAGCGGACAGGATTGCGTTCGCCTCAAAACGCCGCTCGGCCAACACCACTCGGCCCGCGGCTCGTCAATTCTCCACATGGGGCGGTCGCCCTCAGTGGCCTCCTTGGCGACCGAACACCCGGGCAGTGACAGACGGGTCCAGGAGCCCACTCGTATTTGATAGAAGAGCAGTAATAAAAATCTGACCGTACACACATACGATCGGCATTCTCCAAACACTTATTTTTTCCCGTCGCGTACAAGAAGCAGCTATTTTCTAATTCTGCAAAATGTGTTTTCTCCACCTAAGCCGTTGCCCACAGACATCTCAAGAAGCCTGAAGGTTTTCCCGACCCCATTAGAAAAGTTCTTGACAGCCTTTCAGACATTTCAAGGCATTGTAAAGGGCACTTCAGACATTTCAGGAGAGCCTCTGACGGGGCCAGCGAACCCACCAGGAAATATCGGTGCCCCCTTCAAACATCTCAGAAATTCCTGAAGTCCCCTTCACACCCTTTAAAAATATCCTGAAGTCCCATCAGAGCGATTTTCAATAGGGCGGCCACGTGACGCCTTCCGAGGTCACGTGACCCCCCAGGTCACGTGACCCCCCAGGTCAAGTGGCCCCCCAGGTCACGTGGCCCTCCAGGTCATGTGGCCCCCCAAGTCACGTGGCCCCCAGGTCATGTGACCGCCCCGAGGTCACATGACCCCCGCCAAGGTCACGTGAACCCCCCTCCGCCCCTTCCCCTCCTCCTCAAGAGCTGCGCTCTAATTCGGCGTTACAGGGAGTTGTAAACGGCTTTCACTTTTTTTT
>JAZHYW010067474.1:0-15886 GCA_037355805.1 Ixodes ricinus | reverse complement strand
GGCTGCACGTATTGGTTCAGGGAGCAGCTCCACTTAATTCCGAAGCTTTCGGGATGATGATTGATTTCCCATTAAAAAACCCTAATAAAAAAACAATACGTCATTTGCTTCGCCAAAAAATGGATATATATTTTCGATTTAATTATAAACACGATCCTTTTGCGCTGTTTCTCATCATGCCGAAATCGAAACCGAAACTTCGTCTCCGTCCGGCAACATTGGCCTCCGTCCACCAAGAACAAACTATCACGTGGTACGAGATGTCATTTCGTAGAGGATCACCCTCTACGCAATGACGGGCGGGAGAGGGTGGGCATGTCCCAGGCAGAGGTGTCGTCTGCACCGCACTGTTCACCACGTTTTGGTGTCTACGACATTCGACGACGTCTGCACAACTGCGGCATAAGTTTGCGCGCGTAGTGTCTGTAGTGTGGACGAAACTCAGAGAGACAATATTCACAAACGGTGAGACGACGACGGCGGTTGTGACGCGGAAGACGGCGGTAACGGCGGGACCACGGCGTGTGGCCCGAGAAGCGCGCTGCGCAGGCGCGTTACCGCAATCCCGTGGACACCGCTGAGCGCCGAAAGGAAACGTAACTGACGTCACCCGTTACGCTTGCCCGGGAAAGTAAAAACAGGCAAAAGGGGCAATGGTGACGACGTTTAGCTCAATGTTGGCTATGCCCACGCCGTAGCCTTGACTGCGCTGTTGGTTGCACCTCAATTCGCCCACTCGAGTCAGCCGATTTCGGCAACTTTGCGAGTTGCAAAGTTGGCCGGACCGTTTAAGAAACATTTAGACAGAACTACGTTGTAATATTTGACGTGTGGTCTTCCTAGGTAATACGAAAGAAGTCTGCATTGTTTAAAAAAATAAGACAGAAAGAAGCGGAGTTGCCTTTTTAGGTCGAGTCGCGCAAGGGCCGGTGGTGCCATCTCGCAGGGCCATCTCGCAGTAGCTGTAGAAAACAACTTTCATGTTTTGACTCGTCGCTAAAGGGTGGCGCTGTAATCGCATTTAGTTTGGTCTCTGTGAACGCCAGTGGTCCAGGTTTCGAAGGTCAGTTTCCAAACTGAGAGTTTTAGTAACGTGAGCTCGTGCGCTGGATTTGCCAGTGCTTTCTTTCAACCAGTCTCAGCTGAGACGTTGTTTCTAGCAAGCCGGCCCAGGTACAGTTAAAAATATCCGGATAATTGCGGGCCTAAATCACGTCATGCTTCCTCCGCCGCGTTGCTAAGAATAGGGATATCTAAAATGGGAAATAAAACGGCAGAACAGCTTAATATTTATTTGGTTAGTAAATTCTCTAATGTTCCTTAATTTAAATCGGAATAAACAAAAACTATTTCTTTTGCCCAAGGCATGTTTGAATGGACATCAAAACCTCTTGTATCTTTTTACAGAAAATGACACCAATGTTTTCTTCCGAGAAACTTCCGGTGCCTGGCATTATGGTCGGCGTAAGTAAAACAACAACAACAACGATATTTTTATATTTTATATATATTTGCTATTCCTTTGTCCAAGCCGGCTTCATACAAGCTTGTATAAAATTGGTTTATAAACTGTAAGGGACATAACCTTACTTTGTAGTCAATGACGGTGAACTGAAATAGGAACGTCACTTCCATGTCACTTCTGATTCTTCCATTTACAATGTAACCAGATTCACAAAGTCAATATTTAATGCCGTACATGACGATAGCTTACAAATTACTGAAGTTAACTTCGTTTCCAGCGCTGCACCGCTGGCTGTAAAGCTTCCGTCGTACTTGAACTAGTTAACCAAGTGCCTGCACAAAAAAAAATTCTTCCGTTGCCAATTTGTGACGCTCAACTTTGTGTTTTCTTCTGCCAGTTTTGAGATGAACGCAAGATATAGCTAGGAAACTGGATATATGCGAAAGGTTAATCTGCGGACATGTACACTTTGAGGCATATCTAGCGAGAAAACATTGGTTTCTTTATTCGTTCAGTCATGCAGTTCGTCTCCATGCATTAATGTTGTCACTTATATGGGTGCCGAACATAATTACATTATATAACACAAATAGTTTTTGTTAAATTTGTTTAAAATATGGGAAGGAAAAACAACTAATAAATAATAAACAAATAAAACTAGTTGAAAGTTAGCAGCCTGTCCTGTATACTTCTTGTCCTTGTCTTTTTTGCGCTATTTATATGTTTTACAACTAAAACTGACGGACGCGCGTTTTGGTTGTGTCACTTACCGCGTTAGAATTTGGAAGAAAACAGAAACCCCGCAAAACCACAAAAGAGGTGTAAGTTTTATATTTTAAATAAATACAAAATAAGCAATATATTTTCAGTTCATACAGTGTAGGGTGTTTGAAATACTGAGGCCCGATCTAAAATGGTCCTTAAAAATCGACGCCCTGCACGCCAATCGCGCCCGCCACTCGACTCGGTCGTCTGCGTCGCCGTCCTCCGTTGACCTTGGCAAGTTTTCTGGCCCTATATTCTACAGAAAGGGCTACGCCTCGCAATTTGCAATGTCAAGCCACCTGTCGAAATACATCTTTGATGAAAGGTTTAGATTGCTAGGTGCTGGCGCCGATTTCCACGGAAAATATTAGATCCAGCCTCGGCATGTCACACAATATAATAAATGCATGTATTTAGATAGCTTTGATTAGGCAAGCTTTCACCTATAAAAAAGTTGGGCTCCATAATTTCCAATCACACTATTTAAATTTAATCTCATTTTATGTTGCAGATAAAAAAAAACACTTTAACATTGTTTTATATTAATTTTTGTTCTCTCAGTTGTGTTAAGTTCATAAGACAGATAATTATGGAGATGCTGAATTGTGGTATTGTACATTACAGAAAACAGCTGAATTCTTTGCGGAGCTTGCGCGAGAGAAAGCTTTGATGGAGTACCGTTATTCTCTCAGACAGGTGAGTGAGTCTAATGTTGATCAGAAGAGCCTGCCCTAGATTTGAACCTCTTTCACTCAGTCATGTAGTTGAGATTTGATGCTCGCCAGCACCTTTCGTTATTTTGTTGTCCTCAGTCGTCTAAAGTGTTCTTGTTTCTTTAAGTGAGTCTTAGCAATGTCGTAGGTCTAAAATATTATTTGAAAGGAGCTATTTGTGAACAAATTTGAATCTGCCGTTTAGAAGTTTCCGAGATTGCCTGTGTAGCTTGCTCGGCTTGGCAGACGAGCGCCCATTGCTCCTGATTGTGTGTGCTTTATATGGCACGCTGAAAAGGCCAAGTTGTGGTGGCTATTTCCGGCTTCACCGAGACCAAAATTACAATACTGCCAACTACTCGAGTCACAACAGCGGGCGTTCGTGAAGCTTCAACCTAACTAAAGTTGCTTTGTTCAAGCCTACGGCATAGAAAAACAAAAACACGCTAAGCTGAACAAATTAAAAACAAATATTCTACTAAAGTTTTAGGCAGTGTGATTTTCGTATGTTCTAGTATGGTGGGACTTGTTTCCCAGTGCAGACGGAAATATTTAGTTAGTGCGGTTTGACTGCCAGGTTAGGAGATTCAAGCTGATCCACGCAAAAGGTAGGCACGTAGGTACGATGGTCATCCAGATAAAAAAAATGAAAGCCGTTTACAACTCCCTGTAACGCCGAATTGGAGCGCAGCTCTTGAGGAGGAGGAGGAGGAGGAGGGGAAGGTAGAGGGAGCAGGCTATGCACCTCCTCCTCTCCTGCTCGCCTCCCATTCAGGGGAAAATTTTCCGCTAAATTTAGCTGGAAAATGTTTCCGCTAGATCTAGCGGGGAAATTTTCTCTGCTAGATTTAGCGGGGACATTTTCCCGCATAAGCAGGGGAAATTTATCCATAATGCACTACGCGATTACGCCGACGGCGACGCCGACGCCGACGCCGCTCAAGCCGGAAACGGGCGCCTAAGAGCTGCGCTCTTAAACGGTTCATAACTAAACTCACTAGCTGACACTCTTTCAATAGTTGGGAACCACACAAAAAGGCGAACACACCATTATGTTTTTGCAAAAGTGGAAGCCATCAAGCACCAAGCAGCGAGACGAGCGAGCAACCTTTTTAGAGCGCAGCTCTTAGGCGCCCGTTTCGGGCTTGGGTCGCCGTCGGCGTAACCGCCCGAGGTCACGTGACCACCAGGTCACGTGACCCCCCCGAGGTCACGTGACCCCCAGGTCACGTGGTCCCCCCAGGTCACGTGACCATCGTGGTCACGTGATCATCCCCCAGGATGATGATGACGTCATTATCATCACGTGACCCCCGAGGTCACGTGATGATGATGACGATGCGAATGCCGATGACGTCATCAGTGACGTCACTGATGACGTTATCGGCATCCAAATCGTCATCGTCATCATCACTGATGACGTCATCAATGACGTCACTGATGACGTCATCGGCATCCGCATCGTCATCGTCATCATCATTGATGACGTCATCAGTGACGCCAAGTGACCCCCTGAGGCCATGTGACCTATCCCCCCTTCCCCCCGAGGTCACTTGCCCCCCAGCACATACCCTCCCTCCTCCTCCTCAAGAGCTGCGCTCCCAATTCGGCGTTACAGGGAGTTGTAAACGGCTTTCACTTTTGTTTCCGGCCGAGGCGGCGTCGCCGTCGCTGTTGCCGTCGCCGTCGGCGTCACCGCGCGGTGCATTATGGGAAATGACCCATGATGCAACGCGCGGGGAGGAGGGGGAGCAGGACGAGGGGGAGGAGGAGGAGGGGAGGAGGGGAGGAGGGGAAGGAAAGTGGGGAGAGAGACGATGAGGGAGGAGAAGGAAGGAGGAGGAGGAGGAGGGAGGAAGGGGAGGAGGAGGGATGAGGAGGAGGAGAATAGGGAGTGGAGGAGGAAGAGGAGGGGGAGGGGAGAAGTAGCAGGGAGGATGAGGAGGTGAGGAGGAGGAGGAGGGTATACCCTCCCCTCAGTACCCTTCCCTCCTCCTCCTCAAGAGCTGCGCTCTAATTCGGTGTTACAGGGTGTTGCTAAACGTCTTTCATTTTTTGTTTACAGCGGAGCTGTTAAGGTCTAGGTTCGCCAGGATCATCTCCACCAGCAAAGAAATGATGACACCGAAGTATGGACAGCTACTGCCATCTATGAGCGACGGCGGCAACCAGACAACTGGTTGCCGCCGTCGCTCATAGATGGCGGCAACCTCTCTTCGGAGGAAAAAGGGCGGGAGCGGAACGAGCGGCGATGTGCGCAGCAGCGCGAATGCTTGCGCAACCGCTGCGAGGCCGCATATCGCCTGAAGTTCCACTGTGTCGAGCGCTTCAGATTCCCTTGCGAAAGAAGAGCAGATCGCTCGCCTGGAAAGCCACCGCCGAGAACAGAAGCTACAGCTCCGCTGCTCTTACTCTTTCTCTAGAGTGAAAAGGCTGAAAGTTTTTTAAAAATAATTATAATTTTATTTATTGAATTGTGAATACTTAAAGGTGCCCTGAGGAGGTTACTGAGATCGCCTAAATAGGTCAACAACTTACTCTGCTGTCTTTTAACATCATAGAAATTCCTAAATTAAGACTAGTACGTGGACGATCTTCTTGATTAAAGAAGCAATCAAAATCGCAAAACACCGAGGTCATCTACGGCGATGGGAGGATCGTGTACCGAAACCAGGACCATTGTCAGTCTATAGCAAGTGAAGAATTTTCTCGCCTTCGACCAGTGGAACCGCGGAGTGATATCTCGAATACGCTCTGCTCATTGTTGATATAGCCCGGATTACGATTCAACCTGACGACCGGACACATCACTCCCACGGAAGAGAGAGAAAGTAAGAGAAAAATACTGCGTTGTTTTTGAGACGAATATTGCAGTATTATGTTCCCTCTCCGTGAAGAGTTAACATTTTTTAGTACTCTTTTTTGCTTTTTGTTATCTATAAAGTCACACACATTTTGTCATAGCAGCATTCGCGATCTCGACAAAATGTCGCGTTTTCATTGGTCGCATGTCGTCCTGGCAGCCCGAACAATGCGCATCCCATCGCCGGAGATGACCTCGGTGGGGTCGAGCTTTGATTGCTTTCTTAATAGAAAAACCGGCCGCGCATCATTAGGATTGCTGGATTGCTAGGATGCTTAGAGCTCGCAGAGTTAGTTATCGCCATATTTACACGATCTCTAAAACTTCCTAAGGGTACCTTTAACACTCGGTCTGTTAAAACCTCAGAACTTTGTGGAACAGAGCCCAACCGTTAATTTGTATTTTTGTGTACAAGTGTCGGTGTTTCGTCTTTGTTTTATGGGGGTTGTCATTAAGCAAGGATGCTACATCTTTATGTTGTTATAAAAATACATCTAGTAAAAGTGCGAGAGAAGGTATGGAAATAGTGACGCAAGAAATTTGACATTTTATTGCAGGCCTGACACAGTGTTTTGAGCGGTAATGCGTAGTTATTTGATTTCTCTAATGCCACCAAAGTGAGCACTGTAACGATTGTTCCTAAACCCAACTGATATTTTCTTCTAACGTAAAAACAACTTACACGTATGGCGAAGCACGCTTATCAAAAAACAAAATAACGTTCCCTAGGTACTTTCGCAGCGTATGCACAGTCATTCGCTCCCTAAAACGTGCACAATCATGAAGTTGTCGCTTCAAAAAAATTTAATTACTTTAATTGATCTTTTGTCCTTTACATAAGTAGTACAAAAAGGATTATATACTGGACACGCGGGTAGGGGAGTGGGTCGTGGTTGCAGTTATCACTGCAGATGGCGTGAGGCCGGTTAAAACTTACACGCAGCTTAAAAATATGTGTGCATGCGTAACTGTCAAACTGAATGCGGTTATACACCGGGTGAAGTGATTTAAATGTGGCAAAACAGCCATTATAGTCAAGTCTTGAAGCCGCCGCCCAAGCAAAGAATGGGTACTAACAGAGTACAATAATCGTCAGGTGAATGTTCCTTTCTTCAAAAGTGAGAATTAATTGGCACTTAACAAGACATTTCTTGTGGTTCTACCCAACGAAAGAGTGTTTCCTGTGCCAGTTACAGCTGCTCATAATTGCTGCCTATGTTTCATTTTCTCCTTCATGTACATATTTTATTATGCTGATGTACAAGTATATCTTAGTGAAACGCCAAAGTTGTGAACTTTCTTAGCAAAACAAATAAAATAATTTAACACGCTGAAAATAGAATTAGCGCATAGACTTCATTTAGGGACATTTCTATAAAACTATGCGTCTGGAGAAGTTCTTCGTATAAGACGTTTTCTTACCTAGATTGCGTCACAGCAAATATAGTGCTTTTTTATTTCTAGAGGTAAATTTGAAACAGGGATTTGATGATGAACTGATATTGCGGCAGGCCGATGAACGTGGATGGAAAGTGCCTTTACGTAATTAGAGTATCGTGGTGGCTGCTGCCCCATGCGTGCAAGCAGGGGCATCACGCGCGTGAAGGTAGCTTCGGCAGGCTTGCATCTTTACGTGCTCACTTACACGAGTAGAGACATGGCGGGGGCCAGGGTCGTTGCTCGTGTGACCCTGCATGCACATATGAAAATATTATTGAAATGCATATCTTTACTTCGCAGGTATTACAGTCAGATGGAAAATTAATTTCACCTGGGGACTTAAGCAGAAGGAAGGGAAACTGCGGAGCAAGATCCTGGATTTATTCGACAATGCAGCGTGTCTAAAGCTCAATGAATGCAAACAGAAAGGACGGAAAAGTTTGATCAAGGTGAGGGATCTTACGCACCTTCATGTTGTTCTGAAAATCTAATGCCACTTAATAATTTTTACTATTCTCATGGCTGTACGCCGTCTGTTTCGAGAGTCGCGCAAATAAGCAAATATGAACGAAGGCGCGACAATCATAAAAGAGATTTATCGAATAGGCATAAGAGTAAGATGTAAAAGAGACATCTGGGCTTTTTCAAATAAGATCGAACAACCATGTTCGGTGACCATTTTTAATTTTGATGAAAGAAATATATTTTGCTGGCTCCATGCCCAGAAGAGTAAAACCAATCCTTGTTTTGGAAAAAAAAAGATTGTCTTTGCGAAAAAACGTTTGTAAGCGCCCTCTCAGTCACGTGCCTGTTTTGCGCAGCGCGTGATGTTGGCATTTCGGGCGGCTTCCCCCCCCTAAACCTGTTAAGGCTACAGGTCTAGAAATATTTACTGACAAATTAGGCATAGGAAGGATTGACACAAAGTATTAATCACCGAGTATTAGGGATGTTATTTTGAGAAAAAAAGGCAAACACAGCACATTGCGTTATCACGCTCTGGATTAAAGATTTGTTTTCTCATTCCTATAGAAGTTAAGGTCTTCAAACATTGCCAGTGAATTGCCCTGTATATAGTTCAAAATTGAATGAAATATCGTTGTCCTGGTTAGCGGGAGAAATTTGCAAGGATTGCTCACACAGCGGCATTTAACTAAATATGCATTATTTTGAAAGTCATCTAAAACAAAAGGCCATCTTTAATATTTTTCAAACTCTCCGAAATTAACGATTATAATATGAAGTAACAGAATCTTCAAAAACATAATGCAATAGTTGTGTGAATTTGAAGTTATAAGGCTAGAAATATGACCAAATTGACACTAACGCGGTTGCCATAAATGGGACGTGCACATACCCATTCTTCACAATTTCATTATTATTAAAAAAGAGTAAAAATGCTACGTGATGGTCACGAAAAGACAAATTGACAACACAGAGGTGGACGGCAGCTTTGAAGAGAAAATTCCTAATAAATTTACGTGCAACCAACCCAAAAATGCCCATGGGCAAGAGCGATCGAGAGGCGCCACCCTGTAACAAGATTCGCGGTGCCTGTTTCAACAGCCGGCGTGTAGCGTCTCCGTCTACGCGACGTAAAGGAAGCAACCGGATCAACTTTGCAAACAGACCAGCCTACAACCTTGCCGGTAACATGATATAGGAGGTAGGGTGCGGCAAAACCTGAACCTGCGCCGCCTGTGAGCGCCAATAGATCAGCCGCCTTGGAGGGCCGCCAACGCGTAGAAAATAAAGATACTTAAAAAAAGAATTCCGATTTACGACGATTGTCTGTATTGGGCGTTTTCAGGTAGGCTCGAACGACCATGTTCAGTCGACATTTTTTATTTCTGCCAAAATATATATTTTTCTTGTTCAACCGCAAAAACATATTCGAACTTTTTATTTAATTTTTGCAGCGCGCTAAATAGGCAGAATTGCCGCAATGGGAGTAAAGGAAGATAGGACGTTGCCCATTTCAAAAAGGGCAAGAAATGGTTAGAAAATTGTAGGAAGTCTCCGAAGAGAAAGCACTGTGACAGGAGATCGTGAAAAATAAGAATTCATACGAAAGATTACAGGTGAGTTTGAAGCACAAGTCAAGAATTTCAATACAGATTTCTCGCATTAGTGAATTTCGGAGCCTACCCTTTGAATGGAGGGTTGGCTGCTGACGACCAGGCTTAAATAGTGATAAGAAAGAGCACATCTTTAAAGTGGTACAGTTGAAACGAGGTTAATGAATCACGATCCTGTGCGCACATTCGGCGCTTGCGGCGTGCATTCTTTCTGCCGGACACAGACTTGAGTCGGTCATGCCGCTCTCCTGGTATTCCGAGGAGGACATTTTTTTCTAGTTTTGCCTGTAGTGATCACTGATTGTTTTTTCTCAGTGGCACCGCAAGCTCGCGACCTCGATCTGCTTTTCGCAGGCATAGGAGACTTTACTTTTAAAGATATATATTTTCTGCGGCTACTGTTCTTGCTAAAACAGCTGTGGTTGCGAAGTGTCGGACTGCGTAAACTGCCACAAGTGACAGGACTGCATTCCACGCACAACAGAAACAGAATCCCAATTTTTTGCTTTCATGTCCCTGAGCGCTTTGACGTCAGATTTCGGGAGGTGAATTAGTTTTACGTTCGGCAGTTCAGTGTTCAGTGGTGCAACCATCTCTGACGCTTACATGATCACCGACGGGGTGGGCCGTTGGAGTTTGTAGAACGTTGCCTGGTGCCGGGCACGTATCCAGGTGGGGAGGCCCATGGGGCCCGGCCCCCCCCCCCCGAAATCTTCCATTTTGCTGGGACCTCCTCTCCCCCTCCCCTCATACAGCATTTTGTCATGGGCGGCCCCCCCCCGAAACAAAATCCTGGCTACGTGCCTGTCTGGTGCTTGATACAACCCCCGATTCCATCGAAGGCACTCTTGCCATGTTCAGTAGCTGAAAGAATAGACTTTGCTGACGTGTACTTGTTGGTCTGCAGCTCGTGTAGTTGGTACATGTTCTTAAATTGGCTAGCTGCACCATCACTGACGTATGTAACATGAGCATATCCAAATCGGATTTCACAATTCTCCAAACTGTTGTAATATAAATTAAGTTACAGGCAATCTCATTCAATCGCAATTCACTTTTTTTTGCAAATCCTTTTTTTGCGTTGTGTTGTTTTTTATGGTGGCGGATCTACTGGCGTTCACAGGTGGCGCAGGTTCACGTTCTGCCGTGCCCTACCACCTATATCATGATACCGCCAAGGTTGTAGGTTGATCCGTTTGCAAAGTCGCTCCGGTTGCTTCCTTTACGTCGCGTAGAGGGAGACTCTACACGCCGGCTGTTGAAACAGGCACCGCGAACCATGTTACAAGGTGGCGCCTCTCGATCGCTCCCGCTCATGGCCATTTCTGGGTCGGTTGTACGACAATATATTAGGAATTTTCCCTTCAAAACTACCGTCCGCCTCTGTGCTGCCAACTTTTTAAAACTAATGAAATTCTCAAGAACGAGAATCTGCACGCCCCATTTATTGCAACCGCATAAGAGTTAATTTGGCCATATTTCTCGCCTTATAACTTGAAATCCACACAAATATTGCATTATGCCCGAAGGAAAAATCCATCAATGTAACGCTGTCTGGCAGTCAATGTTTTCTAGTGGACACCTGTCTGTGCCTGATTGTACGTCAAGCACGCCTGATTGGCCATCAAGTTACTCTGACCGACAGTCAAACTCCAGTTAGACTCCGCTTGTCGGCTTTCTGATGGTTTCCTGGTGGCAGTCGGCCGCCGCGAAATGCCGTCAAGATTTCTTGGTGGCGATTCTGACTGTACATCGATTGTCTCTGACTGTACGTCAAAAAGCTTTGACGTGCAGACAGACGTACGGTCAAAGGACGTAAAGTTCGTTCGGATACCACTATTTCGTCAAATCTATGAATACGAAAAATAATCTATGCACGAGAAAACGATTTCGGAACGTGAGCCCATAAAACCGCTGATGTTAGAGATATGACAAGCAGGGCACCCGACAACCCCAATCAGAAGCCCGCCGAAACGCCTAACATGCCGAGCACGCCAAACGCGCCACTTTCTACTTTCGCCACTTTCGCTTCGCCCATAGAAGCTTCGCCGAGCTTCCATGAAAGATCGCTCTCAACTCGTTTTGTTTGCGCGCTTGTGCCACCCTGTCGATCCAGCCCGGGCTCTACAATGTCTTATGTTTTAGTAGAATTTCTCCTCCACAAGACCCAGTCGTTTACATGAAAGCGACTTCAGCGCATCGACTCCACTCGTTCTTCGAACGAAGCCGACGCGGCAACGTTTACATGAATGCGGACTAGAAAGGTGGCGCCACGCCGTGTCAAAGCTCGAAGTTATGCAGTTCCGGCACTAGCCACACCACGTTTTCCGGTTCGTCGCACGTGGAGGAGGCATTTCGACGCGTTCAGTGAACGTAAAGATCGTGCCCGCTGTCTTCGGTGCTGTGGAAGAAGTTACGAGACGGAAGAAACATCAGAACCCAAGCGTTTAGTGCTCCAGGCCGGGCCGCCGGGTCACTCTGGACCAGAGGCGACGTGTGTGCGCACGCTTTGAGGACGCCTCCGCGCTTCACCGCGCCAGACCTCGCCGATCGCGACCGGACCAACCGACCCGAGTCCGAAAGGCTGCCGACCCATTGCAGTTTGGCTCGGCATCTGGATGCGCTGGTGTGCTTGGTGACAATACTTGGACAACTCGGATACCGCTTGCCCGCCGGAACTTCCCGATGCACTCACCACTGGATACTGTGCTTGTGCGTGCTGTGTCTGTGTTCCGTGCACCGTGTTTGGTGACGACACGCGCCTTGCATTGTCTGTTGCAGTGGGCGGCAGCGCTTCGCGAGTTTAGGTTCTTCTGCGCTCCCGTCGGTCTGCCGGCCGGCTTTCGCCCGGCGGCGACGTTCGCGCTGCGGGCGCACGGATACTGACGCGCCTATCGTTGCCCTGGATGGATACCCACTGACCTCGGCTTTGAATCTTTATATAGTGTGAAGCTGCCGACCCATTGCAGTTTGGCTCGGCATCTGGATGCGCTGGTGTGCTTGGTGACAATACTTGGACAACTCGGATACCGCTTGCCCGCCGGAACTTCCCGATGCACTCAACACTGGATACTGTGCTTGTGCGTGCTGTGTGTGTGTTCCGTGCACCGTGCATGGTGACGACGCCTGGACGACCGTGTGCGCCGCCGGAATTACCACTGGACTCTACAAAATAATTCCGTGCTATGCCCTTAGCCGTTACAACCGAGAGATCGTCGCAATTTCCGACCCAGTCCGCCTGGGTCTGAAATCGCGACGATCTGTCGGTTGTAACGGCTAAGGACATAGCACCAAATTCTTTTGTAGAGTCCGGTGGTGAGCGCAGCGGGAATTCCGGCGGTGCACCGCCTGGGTCTAAAATTGGGGCTGGAAATGCGCGGTTTCAGGGTGGGTACGAACTGGTGCCCCAATTTTGCGTCTAGGCGGAACCGGCATTTTTAATTCCGGCCTGTATCTGACATTTTCGTACGGGTCCCTTTTACCTGAAAAACGCAAATTCGGAAGGTACATTCCATCAAAGACCACCACATACGTAATTTGGGACATTCCATCAGTGGCAGTCAGACGTCATCTGATGGACCATCAGGGCACGTTCCACCAGGGCTGCTGACTGGCAGTCAGACGTCATCTGATGGACCATCAGAGCACGTTGCACCAGGGCTGCTGACTGGCAGTCAGTGTCCCAAATTACGTACCTTGATAGAATTTTCAATAGGGTGTTTTTTCAGATTTAATAAGTACACGTTATAAACGTTAATTTCGGGGAGCTTAAAGAATATTCAAAATGGACTTTTATTATTTAAATGATTTTCAAGATAATGCATATTTAGTTATATCCACCTGTGAGCAATTCTTGTAAATTTCTCCCGCTAACCAGGACAACAATATGTGATGCGAAAATGAACTATATACAGGGCAACACACTGGCAAATTTTGAAGACCTTAGCTTTTATACATACAGAGAAAAAAAGTCTTAATTTCAGAGCATTATTGCGCGTTGTGCCTTGTTTGCAATTTTTTTTTCTCCAAATAACAGCCCTAATGTTTGGTGATTAATACTTATTCTCAATCCTTACTATGCCTAAGTTTTCAGTAAATATTTCTAGACCCGTAGCCAGAACAGTGTCTTTGGGAAAGCCGCACGAAATGCCAACATCGCGCGATGGGCAAAATGCGCAGGTGACTGATAGGGTGCTTACAAAGGTTTTTTCGCAAACACAGTTCAAAAAAGAACAAGGATTTGTGTTATTTTTCTGGGCGTAGAGCCAGCAAAATATATCAAAATTAAAAACGGTCACCGGACATGGTTGTTCAATCTTATCTGAAAACGCCGTACTATGAGCGTTGACTTTAACGAAAAACATATTAACCTCGATTACAAGTTTGTGTAGCACTTCAGAAAAGAAGAGCGCTTGTACATGTTTTCGTCGGGGCTGAAGGTATGCGAGCTTGCAGGCGCTCATGGCTTTCACTCCATTGCCTTAAAGGGGCAATGCAACAATTTTTGTACTTTGCGCAAATATCGCTCAGAACAGATCCCTGACGTTAATGACCTATGATACACGCGTTCGTTTTTCACCCCACGCAATAGAAGTCCCAGAAAAAACATAAAGAAAACAAGCAGCGTTCACCCCCTCAACTCGCAGCCAGAACAAGCGGCCACGTGATCTGGAGCCGATTATATGCCGCCCATGTTGATCATAGCCACGCGCTGGGGTTGGCAAAGCACAGGACACGCGCTGAGTTCCAGACATTGTTATGGCTCGGCTATTGTCGTCGATGCAGCGATTGGACACGGGCTACTACCCGAATGCTTCTCGAGCTAACAATTATCACGAGCCCAAATCGAGTGCCCACGCAATGCTCGGGTCCAATCTATGAACCACATTCAAATATCGTCATATGGGTGTACTGCGATCCCCACTTTACGTAATCAAATTTTGCAAAGGAGAGATTGAATGAAAATGGTCGCTCTTGTCTTTGAAATTACACCGCAACAAAGGAGTTTTTTGGCAAGTGGCGTTGCGTGCGAGAATCCTTGACTCCCACTTGTGCCAGTAAGCTCGCGTACAGTTAAAAACATTCCAATTAAATATCGTTGCACCGCTCCTTTAAATAGGGCTGAAGACAGCTTAGTTTTCAGATCAGAGAGATCTTAATAACGCTGTGGGTCGATGGCTCGCGCTGCAAACTTCAAGTTTGTATGTGAAATCCCCCCAAATTCAGCTCCGGTATTGAAGGGATTCATCGTCGTGTATTCGTTTTATTACCTGAGTCTTGAACATTAAGACACCAGTCAGCCGTGAATGAAATACTCCTCTTCTTCAAATTTTCCATATGCTACAGCAAAAAAATAACAAAAAAAAACGGAGGTGAGTTTGTATTTTTAGTCAGGCTAACCTCTCGTAAAATCACTATTTATATAAGTACGTGTTGTTTAGTCTCTCACTGCGGTATGACTGAAGTGAAACAGTGTATAGACATGCACGCTCAATGCTAGGCTAATCAGATGGCGCATGAGTGCGAGAGAGAGATAGAGAAAGAGAAAACGAAACATTAAAGATGCAATTATGTGCGCAACGGAGGGTATAATCGATGAGAGTGCCTTACATTTCGCGTAAAGAAGCTTTACTTTAAGCAACTGTCTCTGTAGTGCCCGAAACTTGAACACGTGTTCGAACAGTTCACAAGTATAAAATTGCTAGTTTTGACCCAGAAATACAGCAACAGTATTTCGTTCTTCTTACTAGCGATTGACGTAAAGCTTGTTTTACCAGTTATCTTAGGATTGCCTAAAAGTATAATCTATGGTGCTATTCCTGCTTTTTTTCTTCGCAGTGCACTTCAGTATCAAATATATTGTTGTTTTAATCTAGCTGAACAACATGGTTATCTGCGAGATTCATTTAGTATTTTACGTGTTTTATTTAGAAAAACCGAGCCTATAGGTCTTGAAATGATAAAAAAGTATATTCAAACTACATATAGCCTAATAGTGTTAAGGCACATTTAAGTTCAGTTGTGTTGTGGGCAGGACCAAGCATCCAGCAGAGAAATCACAACTTGTCAAAGGGACAACTAAACATTTTAGGCAATACTTAACTGCAGACGTAATAATGTAATTTATATGAATTTTAGAGCTCTCATTACCGATATGAAAAACAGCGCTCAAAGGAACATACACACAGAGACACACACACACACGTTGTGTTCGGGCCTTTGATCCTTTCCCTTTCAGTGCTGGTTTTCCTCACCTACAACCATCACCAACCAGTCCGAATTTCCACTATGCTTTCACATACAAGGTCTCTCTGGAAAGCATCTGGCCATTTATTATTTTATAAATTGTTGGCGGCCCAGCTCCATGAAAATGTCACCTTAATCTCCTTTAAGGTTTTTCCTTTGGAACGTCCAACAGTTTTGCCAGCATTCCGTCCACTTTTCAAAACATGCTCAGAAGATCTTTTCCGGCATCTCTATCAACTGCCTCGTCGCTTTCTCTTTAATATCGCCAACGGTCTCAAATCCTGAGCCACCCAAATGCGGTGGCAATCAGTTCGTC